>ML781680.1:167400-246571 GCA_009831015.1 Picea engelmannii | reverse complement strand
CTTCCCAATGGGGAGGTGTGATCAGGGGATCAAAATTTGCTCAATTTTCAAAGTGCTCGGAATGTGACGAAAATAGTGCCATTGTGTCTGTCTCGTCTTCTTGATTCCGACGGTATATTTACTTTCTCAAACAGAGTCCGTATGGAGAAGATATCGCGATCTGTTCATCAAGCCAAACAGGCAAAAAGTTTGATGCTGACTGTACCTGTCCGTACAGTTCGTACAGTCTGTATGGTCTGACATGGCAGGCTCGTACAGACTGTACGATGGTGATGTGGCAGATGCTGATTGGTTGATTGTTGGTGAGTCAGGTGTTGACACGTGTCCTTGGATGGCCAATAATAGGAGGACACGTGGTCCAATCCAAGGGCGCCACGTGTCACTCACTGGTTGGCTAAGGAGTTTTGTGTAAAATATATTGGAGGCCGCGGGGTTTGACCCCCGAACCTCCCCCACTATACAACGTTCCAACAAACCTCTGCTAGCCAACTTGCCGCCACTTATTCCTTGTAATGAATACAGATTGCATTGTATTTATGTTTGTTTATTGTATTAAATGGAAAGGGGGCAGGCCAGGGCTTAGCCCCGACCCATGGTTCCATTGTACACATGTAACTGTGTTATAAAAACGTGCACGTGGGTGTGTTTTAACACATATGCCACTCCATTGTATATGCACGGGGTTTGGAACGTAGCCCATGGTTTTTACTATTTGCATATGCCCACGAGTTGGGGTGCGGAGGGGGTTACACTGTTGTGTAACCAACTAACCACCTATTTTCCAGAACTACGGTCATATGCGCCATACGCCCAGCTGCCGAGGCGGTTAGGGGCTGGTGCGCCCTTAACCGTTCTATGGTTTGAACCGTTGGCGCGATTGCACCCGATGCTGGGTTTTTGCGCTTAAATGAGCGTGTGAGCCAGGTTCATTTCAGAGGGGTGCGAATTGTAGAACCAGAGACAACAAGCTTGAAGAGGGAGACTTCTAGGAGGCCTAACTTCTTCATTTTTCGACCGATTGAGGTGCCGAAAGAGCCCAGAGAGGGGTTTTGGGATGCTAGGAAGCCATTGGAGCAGTCGGGTTGTCAGTTTGAGCATTGTAAGACATGTTTTTGAGCACTTTGAGAAATTAATAATAATAAACCATTGGAAGCTAGACCAGGAGATGTAGCCCATAAGAGGGGTGAACTCCTTTATCAAATTGTTGTGTTTATGTGCTTATGTTCAATGATTATGCTGTTGTCTACGTGTAATTTGCATAAGTAATCCTTTTAATTTATGTGTTGCAAACTTATCCTTTTGCTTTAAACACATAACATTCACTTGTAATAATTTTCAAGTTTTTCAAGTCTTCTTCATTTTTAGATCAAATAAACCCTAATATTAAACCCTAGACACACACTCCTTATTAACCTAACCCTAGAATTAACAATTTAATTTACCCTTAAACTATACCCCAGAACATAATTATTTATAAATAAAAAACCCTAAAATTATCATAACCTTTAATAAACAAGAATTTAATAAACCCTAGTGATATTTTATAAAACAAATCTATTAAATATTTCTACTTAGCTGAAACTAAGAAATCTTCCCACTTCCAGTATTTATACCAGCTCTTCCCTTTCTCTTAAAACCCGGGCTCTTTGTCCTGAAGATGAATCTTGATCTAGATCTGAAACATCGACAATCTAATGACTACACTGTGGCTTTTCTGATCAAAACTGGAAATTGTTTCCTCTCAAAACCATAAGCCTTCCTTTATCCCTTGCCCTAAACCAGTAAACCCCACTACTCCCTCTGCCCCATTAAAGATCCAGAAATTAACCAGGGCTAAAATGGCCGAACGACAACTCAAAGGCCTCTGTTATAATTATGATGACAAATATTTGCCAGGCCACAAATGTAAGGAACAAAATATTTTTATGGCCATCTTTGAGGATGTTCTGGAAGAGGATGATGACACTCCCTTTGTGCCTAAGTCACCAGAAGTCACTGACATAAACCCTCCCTCCGACCCTCCCGAAGTGGAACCAATCATTTCCCTCAATCCTCTCACTGGCTTCTTGGCCCCCCAAACCCTCAAGTTAATTGGTTACATCAAGCACCGTAAGGTCATCATTCTGGTTGATAGTGGTAGCACCCACAATTTTATTCATCGTCGCATTTCCCAAGAAACCCATTGCTACATCCATGCTATCAACAATTTCCAAATCATGATTGCCAATGGTGGTTCTATGAAATGTGGTCAGCACTGTGAAAATGTGTGTCTCCAAATCGGTGACTACCACCTAAAATCCCATATGTTTGCTATTGAGATGGGTGGTTGTGATATTGTGTTGGGTGCAGACTGGCTAAGAACTTTGGGCCCCATTCTCATGGATTTTCATAAATTAACCATGCAATTCGACCAAGGAGGCCACAAATATAAATTCCAAGGCATCACTGTTGGTTCACTTGAGATCATCAGTTCTCATCGCATGGAAAAACTACTCAAAAAAGGTCATTCTGGTGTCATTGCTCAACTCCACTCCATACAAGCCACAGAGACACCCCCAGTACCCCAAGACCTCCAAGCACTCCTTTCTAAACATCAAACGATATTTTCCACTCCCCAAGGACTCCCTCCTTCCCAAGGTGTTCATGATCATTCCATTCCCCTTGTCCCAAGAAGCCTTCCCCCCAATATCCGTCCATATTGCCACCCCTTTGCACAAAAAAATGGTCCAGGAACTCCTTACAGTCGGTGTCATCCGTCCTAGTACGATATCTTACTCGTCTCTGGTCGTCATGGTACTGAAGAAAGAAGGCTCTTGGAGAATGTGTCCTGACTTTTGTGCTCTCAACAAACTGACCATCAAAGACAAATTTTCCATTCCTATCATTGATGACCTATTGAATGAATTGAGTGGCGCCCAATTCTTTACCAAACTTGATCTTCGCTCAGGCTATCATCAGATACGTATGAAAGAGGCTGACATTCCCAAGACCGCCTTTCACACTCATGAGGGCCACTATGAGTTTTTGGTCATGCCCTTTGGGTTGTGTAACGCCCCCTCCACCTTCCAGAGACTCATGAACCATGTCTTCCACCCTTTTATCTATCATTTTGTCTTAGTTTTCTTTGATGATATCCTCATCTATATAAAAACCTGGATAGACCATCTTACTCATGTGGATCAATTTCTCCGCCTACTCTCTCAGCACCAACTTTTCATGAAACAATCCAAATGTGCTTTTGGTGCCTCAGAAGTAGAATACTTGGGTCATCTAGTGGGAAAGGATGGCATCAGGGTGGACCCAAAAAAGATTGAAGCTATGAAATACTGGACACACCCAAAGACTCTCAAAATCTTGCGTGGATTTTTGGGCCTCACAGGGTATTATCGCAAGTTCGTTAAGAACTACGAAAAGATTGCAATACCTCTCATGGATCTCCTCAAAAAGAACTCTTTCACTTGGACTACAGCAACTGCTCAAGCTTTTCAAACCTTGAAGACGACCATGTGCACCACTTCGGTTCTGGCCCTTCCCGACTTCACAAATACCTTTTTGTTGGAATGTGACACCTCAGGGAAAGGAATCGGCACTATCCTTATGCAAGAGGGTCTCCCTTTGGCCTTCACTAGCAAGCAACTGTTTGAAAGGAATCTGGGCAAACCCATTTATGAAAAAGAAATGTTGGCGATTTTGCATGCCGTTGAATTATGGCATCCTTATCTCTTGGGGAAACAATTCCAAATTAAGACTGACCATCAAAGCCTCAAGTACTTTCTGGAACAATGCATTTCCTCCCAGGAGCAACAAAAATGGGTCACTAATCTCTTTGGATATGATTATGAGATCATTTACAAGAAGGGAAAAGACAATGTAGTGGCAGATGCACTGTCCTGGAAATATGAAGACGGAGGATCCCTTTTTTCTCTTTCCTTCATTGTACCCGATTGGCTCCGAGTTGTGCACCAGGAATGGCTTCAAGACCCCAAAAGTTTGCATCTGATCCAGCAACTGCAGAACAAGGCTCATGCTCCCCCAGGGTACTCCTGGCTCCAGGATGAGCTTCAATACAAAGGCCGCTTGTATTTAAGTAAACAATCCAAGCTCAAATCCACGGTACTTTCTGAGATTCATGCTACACCCACAGCGGGGCACTCAGGGTTCACCAAAACATATGACCGAGTCAAACGTTCTTTTTTCTGGGATGGTATGAAACAGAACATCCGTAAGTTTGTGGCTGAATGTGAGGTGTGTCAATGCAATAAAGGAGAAACAGTCAAATCACCAAGCACCCTCCAACCACTTCTGATTCCCCCTACTATTTGGAAGGATATCTCTATGGAATTTATTACATGCTTACCCAAATCGGGGAATAAATCAGTCATAATGGTGGTGGTGGATCGCCTTTCCAAGTATTCTCATTTTTGCGCTCTTCACCAACCATTTACTGCATCCACGGTGGCTCAAATTTTCATGCATCAGGCCTTCAAGCTTCATGGCATGCCAAACTCTATTGTTTCTGATCGAGACCCAACTTTCACAAGAAATTTTTGGCAAGAACTGTTTAAGCTACAAGGCACACAATTGCATCTCAACTCAGCTTATCATCCCCAGACAAATGGTCAAACAAAAGTTGTCAACAAGTGTTTGGAAACATATCTGAGGTGCTTTGCCTCTGAAAAATAACACCAGTGGGCTCAATGGTTACCCCTCGCCGAATGGTGGTACAACACTACATACCGTACAGCCACTCGCATGACTCCTTTTGAAGAAGTATATGGACAGAAGCCACCTTGAGTCCTCTCATACTTACCGGGTACCTCGAAGGTCCAGGCGGTTGACCAAACACTTACAGTTCGAGAGGATATCCTTCGTACCCTTAAAGAGAACTTGGTCATGGCCCAGAATATAATGAAGCAGTAAGCAGATCAAGGTCGCTCTGAACGTCAATTTGTAGAAGGGGATCAGGTGTTTCTATGACTACAACCATATAAGCAAACTTCCCTCAAGTCCGAGCAGTTTCAGAAGCTAGCACCCAAATTTTATGGCCCTTACACAATTCTCAAGCATGTGGGACAAGTCGCATATCAGTTAGCTCTGCCCAGTCAGTCGAAGCTACATCTTGCTTTTCACGTTTCATGCTTGAAGAAGGTGATTGGAACCAGGTGCCAAATTCAAACCAACCTTCCAAAGTTAGCTGAAGAAGGATCCATTTGGCTACAACTAGAAGCAGTTTTGGACCAGCGTGAGCGTCACCTGCGCCAGAGAACCATCAAGGAAGTGCTAGTACAGTGGAAAGATATGACTCCAACAGATGCCACTTGGGAACCAACTACCATTCTGCAGCAGTTTCCACATCTCAAGCCTTGAGGACAAGGTTGTTTTTAAGGGGGAGGACATGTTAAGGTCCTAACCTGCACATAGGTAGATCAATGTATTCGGATGTAATAAAGGTCAATATTAATAAGGCCTTTCAATAAAATAGAATAAGGCATATGTAAGAAGACCTAATAGAAGCTTTCGCTTCTAGAAGGATCTTCCTCTAGATGCTTTTCTTAATAGACATATTTAGTATAAATAAGGGTCGAGGGTATGAAAACCCTAGCTTGGATATTATTGTAACAGAGTGCTACTCGACTGGAGGTTGCCCCCTCAAAGAGGCCTATGAACATTTCTTTCTGAATCAAAGTGCTATTTCTATTTCTATTTCATGTATCATTTATGTGTATTGTGAAGATTATGCTGGATATTTTACTGTTATTCTGCCATTTCTAGCATTTTATTTATGTTCTGCATATTTTGTATATCTGGTATCTTGCAGGGTGTTACCAATTCATTAGTGATTAAACTATTGCAATGCAAAATAATCCATAATGTATCAAATCCTTATTTAATGATGAGATCCTCATTCTAAGAAGCATAACAATTCCAATTGTACATCATTATTTAGTTAGTGAATGATTTGGATAACATACCTCCCCTTATCGCAACTCATCCATCATTATGTTTGTCTAACACTTGCAGTTCCAAGTCATTCAACCTCCATAAATATCTATAAAATGAATACAATTCATATTGGTAGCATTTTTTACTCTAAGATGTTTTTTTATGAGAATGTCAGAACATACCTTGACAATGATTCCAAGCACCTTATAAGCCTTTTTTTTTGGACTAGCCCCTCATCATTCTAGATTCAAACATGGATTTACTCGATTAGAACATACTAAAAATGTGATAGATATATAACTAAATAGAACTCATGAATAAACTCCTCTTGGTTTTGAGAATAATTTATTGGAGGCGTCTAATCTTGGAGAAAACCTCCCTCGATTTGAAGGAGCAACAATGAAGTCAACATTGACTATGTTGTTGCTTCGTTGGATCAAGGGAGGTTTTATCCAAGATTAAACGACTCCAATAGATTATTCTCTGTTGAACAGGGCCAACCACATGAAGTTGGAAGATCCTATGTCCCCTCCCCCCCTCACATCACTCTCAACTCCCAAATACCCAATCTATATTCCAATAAAAAATATGAATTAGAAATATTCAAAATTAATAAAAAGTGTTTGTAAAGATAAGCAAGAAAGCTAAGATAAGAGAAGTACAAAGTTTTCAGATTTTTGTGGTGAGTATTTTTGAAATTGTTTGCCAGATAAAAGAAGTACAAAGTTGTTTGATTTCCTTTTTCTTTGAACATAAGTACTACAAATTAATAGAATTGGATTTGTTTTATCCCTCTATCCATATGTTACTAACCATCTATATTTCATATTTTACTAACATAAGTGCAATAAAGTATGCAATAACTCATTCAAAGGAAATGCAACAAAAAGTATACAAGAACTCATTCAAAGGCATATGTCATAAAAAATGGTTTTTATATATGAGGGTTATCATCCAAAATATGTTCCAACTATACTAGCTATATGCACATCGATCTGTCTTATAATAATATTATACATAATCATTTGTTTTTAGGCCTCTTATTATGTGCTTTCCAGTTCTTAAGTAAATCTTCAATATCCGTGTCTTTTTTTTTCTGGGGGATCTTCAATAGTTGATTATGCAGGTATACTAGTTATGGTTCTTGTCATGATGATGTTGATAACTGCACATTTTGTTAGATGATAGAGGATGGTCTCCAGGAACCAAGGAACCAAGGTGATTTCCTAGAAGCCTCATCTACAACTTCATCCAACCAAGAGGAGCAGTTGGTCACACTTCGGGAAGATGACCAAGTGTCACAGAAAAGAATGGAGGTAAATGATTCTCCATGTTTAGTTCCTTCCCTCATTAAAGTGATGCTACTTTTGGAGTCTTTTAACAACACTACAAATGCATTGGCTTGAAGCTAATGAAGCAAAAGGGATATGCCAGAGGAGGCCTTGGAGCCAATGACTAAGGCATTGTGAATCCCATTGAAATGGTGGAATTAAATCAACATGAAGGATTGGGATATGTAATATAAGAGGTTGGATAATGCTCCAAGACCATCGATGAAAGAAACTCCAAAACCCCAGAAGCAAGTGACTCTTCAAGTGACGATACCGAATCAGTGCATGTTGAGAGCACATCGTATCATTTTGATGATCATGATTATGAGTCATCTCCAAGGAGAGATGAGCATCATGAAGGAGGAACTGAGGCAAGTTCTCCTTGCTAGAACAACACCAAAGGAAACCAAGCAAGTTATAAAAAGTCTAATTATTCAAAATCTCATTTCGATTATAAGAAAATTGGAAATGATCAAAAAAGTTTATGCCATAGAAAACCATGTATGTTTTGTGGTATGAATAACCATGTTGTTTCCAAGTGTTGGAAAATAATGGATTTGTACAAGAAGATTATGGCAACTAGGAAGAAGTCAAGACATGAAGACCCTTCTCCACATGAGGAGAAAAGTAAGGGAAAGAAAACCTGGAAGAGAAAAAAATAGCGTACTTATTGCAAAAATGGTGGACATCAAGAATCCACATGTTGGACCCTCCATCCAGAGCTACATTCTAAGAAGAATAAGAAGGTTGTACAAGCACCTATGAAGGAATATGTCGATGAAGAAACTTCGTAAGGATGCCAACTACCAAAAGAAAGATAACTACCAGAAAAGAGATAGCTTGAGAAGAAGGACCCATTTGTCTTAATGAATGAAAGAATGGAAATTGTTTTTGAGTTAGTTGATAGTGACCATTATTGTAAATCACATGTTGCTTCTAAGACCCCATAGAAGGGAACTTTTTGTAAAAGTGATGACATGTATAACATCACTTGTTCATGCAACATAGTGATATTTTAGGCATTTTGTTAAGATAAAAAAGGGCATGGGTTCCATTGTAAATCAAAGAAACATGTATAATCTCATGATGTACACTTTTGGGGTCCGAAAGTCCTTTAGTGGGGAGGAATGATCCACGAGGATTCATAAGGCCCAAAAATCAAAGTGTTCGGAGTCTGATGAAAATAATGCCAAGTTGAAGAGCTCGTCATAATATTTCCAACGACGTAAGCGTCTCATCAAACAAAGCTAGAACGAAGAAGATATGGCCAGTTAAAGTTTTGGTCAAACCCAATCAAATTCAACATGTCTATACAACTGACTTCATCATCCATAATACTAATGTCAATAGGTGATTATGCAGAGATGACATCATGCTGACATCAACATGTTGATGTGGAATCACAAGAGGTTGCCACATGTCATGCATTTTTGGCATTTTTGGTCACCAAATGGACCAGTAAAAAAGTGCCACGTGGAACCCCCAAGAAGTTCCATGTGGCACCACCTAGGAGCTGCCACATGGTAGTCGTACACAATGACAAGTGGCAACCACATGTAGTGACAAGTGGAAGCCACATGCAATGACAAGTAGTGGCTTGAGAGGATGCCACATGCCCCACACATAGAGCAGCAAGTGGCATCTGCATGGTAGTATGATAGGGATACAGGTGTAAACTGACTAGATGAGGTCATCCTATCACAGGGCACCACGTGGCCCAATCATGGGGCACCACATAGTAGCCCCAAAAATTCCAATGAGGGCTAGGTTCAAATAAGTAAAATAAATAAATATAAAAAGGATTGTTGGTTGATCGACTCGGCCAATGACCATCCATTTCTAGCATCATCCACCAATAGTGGCAGTTGTATACCACCCAAAATACGTGCACACATCAAATCAAAACTGGCGCGGGTAGAGGTGGAAGTTCGTGCAATCGTCCCATCCTATTGGCGGTAAATAACACGGTTTGGATACGATGTGGGTGTAAATATAACCAATGATTATATTGGTTGGAACCAAGTATAAAAGAAAAGGGGGGGATTCGTGGGGTTTGACCCCCAAATCCCCCAAACCATATACCAATTTTAACTAAGGGCTTAACCACTTCACCAACGGGCGAAGTTGTTAACTTCGTCCCACACAATATTATTTAAACGCCTATTTTCCTAGTGCTCAAGAGGGATTCACATGCCTAGAGTTCATACATTCATGACTTTCTATGTCGAGGGATAATTTAATGTAGTAGCGGGCATGCTTTACGAGGTAGAGAGCCCAATAGGGGCCTGGAGGTGACGTTTCCCATTTGAGATTATTTGATAGTCATTCTTACATGATTTCATGCCACGATCACAATGGTGACGTATGTTTCTGCATCATAGTTGCAGATCAAAATGATTATGGAAGAAAACCTAATGCAAGCATGATGCTTTTGTAGTTTTGGTTTCTTTACAGAATTTTGCAAAAGATGTATGCATGCTGCAGATTCCGATGAACATTGAGTGCTGCAGCAATGAATTAAGACCTAATCTATTGCAGGAAAACTCATCATATTATCTTTTTCACATAAAACTAAGGTGGTGTTGATTATGTTTGAATCTCACCAACAGATTCAAAGAGGACAATTGTTTCCCATTGTAAAAGAGTCTATGTTATTCCACAACTTGCGAGAGATCAACCTTCATCAGAAGAGATCGTCTTTTGTGGAAGAGACATTTCCACTTGTTGTGAGAAACGAAATCCTTTGTATTGTTAGAGGAGAATCTATTATTTCCACTGATGTGAGAACTTATCCTATGTATTTTTCCACGGAGATTGCCTCATTGCAGGAGAGATTTTGTCACATATTTGTGAGAAACAAATCTTTACACATATGAGTACCTCTTCAATGTTTTCACCAAGAGTGGGACTGCAACCCTTTTATATATAAATAAGAACATCTTTTAAATAAGATAAATGAAGTGGATACGTGATTGAGCGGAGCTCAAAGACATAGCCCACTCTGGGTGAACTCCATCAACAATTGGTGATTTCTTTGTCCTTATGTGTGACTGCTTATCTCATGTTTATTATTCTCCCTTATTTCTACAATTATGTTGTTGGATGCATTAAGTAAATGGCACATGAGATTTAATAAGCTTCTTCACCAAGTTAAATTCAATTTGGATTCAAGCCTCTTCAACACTTCAACTTCACCTTTTATCACAATCAAGTTCAATAAAAACGATCTTAAATATGACCTTTAATGGAGGTGGCATATAAACGAGTAAATATTTATAACAAGGTCACCCCCAGTATTAGATCAACTCATGTTTAGGGAAGGAACCTGAAGTACAACATTCTCTTCCATTGAAACCAAAAAAATTATAAGGACACAATCGTAAATGTATAAGTAAAAAGGATTAGAAGTACAAAAATTATAATTACGAAATTATTAAGTATATAATTACTATACAACCATATTACCGTCATGGGCCTCAATTGTAGGAACACTGTGGGGTTGCATCCCACTGGAATGGGGCTGCTCGAAAGCACCATGTTGTAACTGTAGGAGGACGCTCATACCTAGGGTTGTTTTTCAAGTTAACCCTATAGACATCTCGTGTAGATTTCAAATATTGGCCAGCTAAGGAGGTGGTCGCTTTTTTTTATTGAAGGTGTCTACTCCGAAGAGGCCTTCAAGATAATCCATAAGTTCTTTTTTGAGGTTGGAATTTTGGGAATTCCACCTCGTGCATATGGTTGGCCCAAAAATCAACAATGTTTTGGTCTCCAAGTTCTTATAAAATGGTCGTTTCCTACACATAAAAATATATGATCATTAATTTAAAAATAATAATATAGATGTTCAATGTTTGAGATAGACAACATGAAATAGTTAAAATATTAAAAAGTACCTGGGCGTCTTATTTACTTTAATGGAATTCCTTCCTTGTTGACCATAAATGTGCAAGGAAGGGTCCCCATGCTGGTAACATGTCTCACTGCAGGAAATGAAACCGTATAATCCACATCATCAAGCTCATCTTTGTCACCACCTCTAGAGCCTGATTGTGTGGCTTCCTGGGGGCATGTCATGGATCCCATCTAAAGGTGTGGAAGCTGGAGAACTAAATATCCTGGAAAGTATATGAGGGCCCTCATCAAGAATCTGTGGCATCTGTGCAATGCCATTACTACCAATACCAAGCTGAACAAACTCCAAATAACACTATATAAGAAAGAAAATGTTTTTTTTTTTTTTTTTTCNTGAACAAACTCCAAATAACACTATATAAGAAAGAAAATGTTTTTTTTTTTTTTTTTTTCATTTAGATAATGTAAAAGTTAAAAAACAAACTTTCATAATTGAACTTATAACATAAAAAAATCACTTTAAATTATGGTTATTACTTTATATGTACTAAGTTGTGTCATAACCAGTTTGATCCTTTGTTTGACGTCGAGAGTTTGATCTTCAAGGTCTAACAAGCAAGAAAAATCCTTGTTCACTTTAATGATCTTCTTATGTAACATTACCATCGGGTCGGGGGATGTATACAAGTCCTCCCCGTCAGATGAATAATGAGCATCATGGCTCGTAGACTACATATTTCAACAAAATAAATGTTATTTCAGTTATATAAACAAATAAATAATTGATCTCCACACAAATAAAATTATATAAACAAATAATAAAATTCACGTATAATGTAAGTTGTAATATTTAATCCTTTACATGTTTTGTGGTTGGGCCTTTTCCACGATCATCTTGCCACATTATAATACAATTAGAACCCTGAAATATTTTAAAAATTGTTAAAGATAAAAAAAATTGTTTGCCACTCAAATAAAATTATATAAACAAATAAACAAATTCGCATTAATTGTAAATCGAAATTGTTAATCGTTTACATGTTAAAGATAAAAAAAATATAATGCAATAAGTAGAGGTTGTTTAAAGAGGTGTTTCATAAGTACCCGCACAGTATTAGTCAATGTATCTATTTTATTCAAATGGTAATCCACTAATAACTCTTCCCCGAGAGCTATATTTTTTATTGCGCACACGACTACCCGATTCCCTTCACATCCCTCATAAATGCAATTCGGTTGCTTGTTTGTTGTCCCAGGTCATGTGTTGTTTATAAAACATGTGATATTATTGGAAGCTTTAGGCCTTACATCAATGTAGATAGTCCCTCCCTTATTTTTATCGATGTTTATTAGTTGTATATAATTTACGACGAGTGCATATCTACGCATACTTTTCATGTACCAGACCAACCACATTCAATCACTATAATCATAGCATAGTTCAACATATTCCATCAATTCAGTTATTGTATTGTATTTTACAGTTATTCCATCCATGGAAAATAGCCACAGACCATGCAGGGAGGATGGTGCAATGTGATACATCATATTGTTGTGATACATCAATGAAGTAAGTGTCCAACAGAGGCAGTTCCTTAGGTACCCATTGTTTCACTAGATGCTTATACCTTAGTGACACCTCTATGTATCCTATTCTCTCATCATCATAAGAACATGATCCTCCTTTGGCAATAAAAAATTCCACGCGTCTACATAATTTTCTTCTGACCTTTTCACCTTTGGTCGTTGTTCATGTATCAAATATACTAGATGTAGTCACATTTCCATCTATTTTTCCTGAGCTTCCCTCACTCGAGGAAGAAATATCTGACATGTACCTATTTTTTTGTACCTTCAGTGGATTGAACATAGACAATGAACATCAGATATTTGAAACAAATAGGAAAACATTAGCAATAATAATTTAAAAATTACCACATAATAATAGAATGGGGGTATGCGGGTGGGGCGTGGGCACTTGCATACCCAGAAATGCATTAGGGTGCACCTACAACCCTAAGAAGGATAAAATTCCCTTTTTGATTGAAAATATAAGAGATTGGCCCTTTAATGATGATTTAAAATGGTAAGAATGACATATAGGCTTATATCCATAATGAGCTTCCTCTATTTCTAGTTCTAGAGTCTCACTTTATTGGGGAAAGATGCCTTCTTTCACCTCATGGATTAAACCTATGTCCCTTCCAGTTAGGGATTAATTATGGATAATGTTCAAATGTGTGTAAGCCACAACTAGTAGGGCACTTAATTAATTATATCAAGTATTCTAAGAGTCAGTTAGTCCTTGTTAAACAACTTGAATTTCTTGTGTTTCATTTTGTACTTACTACAACAACCTTACAAAAACAAATTCCAACTAAACTATGCCAAATTTTCATTACCAAAGGCTTGGATAATATATTATATGAGATATTTACGATTGTAATTGGGCACCAACTTGAAATAATCTTAAAATTGTCATCCTTAGGGTTCAACTTAATGTATCCTTGATTAATTTATCTTAGATACATTGTTTTCACAAGGTGTTTGGATGTACTTTGTTGTTAGAATGACCATATCAAAATATAAAAATATAGAATTTTAGAGAAAAATGTAAAGGAAAAGTGTACTTGCATATGTGAAATGAAATCTTATCGACAAGAGTACACCTATGTGTCACACACCTAATTTAATAACACACTAGATTATTTTTTCCCACATGCACATCTTGGTAGAAGGCTCAACGTGTTTTTCTAATCTCTAGATGGAGATATTTTTGTGCATTTGTCATTGTGACCATTAAGGGGGTGTAAGAATGTAATGGTCACAATTCTATATATGTTTTTGTGCATTGGTAATTGTAACCATTAAGGGGGTGTAAGAATGTAATGGTCACACTTCTATATATATAGAAGTGTGACCATTACATTCTTACACCTGCTTAATGGTCACAATGACCAATGCACAAAAACATCTCCATCCAAAGATTAAAAAAAACACATTGAGACTTCCACCAAGATGTTCATGTGGAACTATGGTTCTCTTTAGCCTTACATGCACTAGCATGCTATACATGTTGCATCATGCACGTGCCTTATAACCATCGTCCCCTTGTTAGATATTTTTCCCTATATCTACACCCACACATGATGTTTATTCCCTATATTGTACAATGCACCAATATTTGTGCATTACACCAACTACTATACATCATCATTGCAACTAATCTAATCAACTCAAGCAATGGTGACATTACATTGTTGGTAAGGAAACAATCCTTCACACTAAGCATCAACCCCTTATGTTTATGAACTTTCAATCTAAGATTACAAAGGCATCTTAAATGGGAATCTTATGTTTAAAATTTTTATCCTGTTATTAAGTACAAAAGGGGGACTGCTAATAAAGTTGTTGATATGTTGAATAACCCTCCTTCCAAGGTATTACATATTCTCAATACCAAATTCGTCTATGAAGAATGGAAGTCTTTATGCTTCAAATCCATACTTTGAGTCAACTTTCACCTCTTTACAACAACCTGTTGGTTATCCCTTCATATCACAATGGAAATATTCCTATGCATATTATTGACTTGGTAGTTAAGAAACATCATGAAAGAGATACAAATTTTTAGTTTTGGAAATTCAATTTTCCAAGCAACATTGAGAAAGAATAAAAAGAGTGTTGTCATGAAGTTGAAGGTTTCCAAGATATAAGTTGTTTTCATTTGTCAGAATATGAAAAGTTTGAATCCTCTAACATCAATAATAGTGAGGATGATAGTAATGAGTTCGTTGATGTTATTTCCAATTAGTTAGAGGAATTGGGAAATTTGGTATCAAAGCAATGTTCTGATTCATTTTTTGCATTTGGAGTTGTGTTCAAATCCCCCAAAATACGTTAATACTATTGAATATTAGATGGGGGAGACATTCCAAAAGGAAACAAAATGGAGAAAAAATGGAAAATTAGTGTGTTTACTTCTTATTGTAGTCCATTTTACTCCGTTTGTTGGTATTGGTCAAAGTCTATTCTAGTTAATGCCTTAAATGTCCTTTGCCTCTCAAGGGCATTATTTATAGATTGCAAGTATAATATTCCTTTTGATTTTTTTTCATAGTCATCCATATCCCTGCTTCCCTTGATATCCATAGCCATGCATTCTTTGTCAATCAAATACATGCATGAGGTCTAGTTGATGAATAAAGTGCTTACATGATTACACTTATAGTAGCACTTTACCTAGGTAGTCCATTTTCACCAATTACCTTAAGTAGGTAGTATTTATTTGTTTTCTAGATTAGTTTCTAGTTTCAATTTACCTTGAATAGTTGCTTATAAGGACATTTGTTTCTCTCTTAGTTTACAATGTTTCAATATGAAACACAAAACAATGGAATAAATGATTTTTTGGAATGGAAAAGGTCACATAACATATTATAGCATGTGCCTAGTTTAATTTTCACCTACCAACCAAAACATTGCACGTACATACATTTTTCAAAAAATTACAAAAAGTGGAAAAAACATTGGTGAGCATTTTGGCAGGTCTCTTATGTCAGCTCCTAGGTAAAGTCTAAACAAAAAGAGAGTTTTTCAGGCCTGTTATTAGAGTGGACACAAATGCAGTAACACCATTATGGGTAGTGAAAACAATGAGGGTGAAATTCATTGTCAAAATGAAAAGACTTAGTCGATGCAAAGTCTTAGGTGTATATGTGGAGTGTGTTTGATGAGTTCCGGTCAAATGCAATGTGAGAAGCATAGGGTTTCTAGCCTCTAATTTTCTTGGAACCCCTAGTAAACAAAAAATCAAATAAATCATAGCCATTAACTAATTAGTAAAAAAATCATATCTTGGAGAGACAATATTGATTTATGCGGCAAGATGTCAACCCCTGAATATCTCCATTCCATGGGTTTGGTCAGATAGGGATCCTATGCCTCTGTCAATATCCAAATGGAAGTTGTGACCCATGAATATCTCCACTCTTGCACGAGTTTGGATGGATAGGAATCCTCTGTTGATATTATGGTAGTTGCAGGAGGTATTAACCTCCGTGTGTAATCTTTGACAAGACTAGAATATTCCGAGAAGAAAGAGAAACCATAAACCAAATAACCCTAGGAGACAAGTTGACTCAAGAGAGTATTTAATATTGAGTTATTAGTGTCCAGAAAGAGAAGTCGGCCCAATCAAGTGAGATAGAGCAGTATAAATAGATGGCGCTAGAGCTCATTTGTCACACTCACTCTGACAACTACTTAAGACCAATGGTGCACAAGTTTGGAGAGGAAATGTAGCTGCAACTAACATTTCAGTTTTGGCTTGGACTTTCTCTTGGTTATGGTTTGGAATTTCTGCTTGGTCTTTGGTTATTCTTGCTTGTTGCGCTAGCCTTGGAGAAAGGTGTGCTACCTTGGTTGGCTATTGGATTACTTCCAGGATTATTTTTTCTGTCAAGGTTAAGGTGCTCGGGGGTGGCCTTTATGCCTATGGTTGTGTGACAATATTTCCATATTGTCTATGGGGAAATGAGCACACCTATTTTTCTAATAGGTTATGGGCCCACACTATCTTAGGAAAATCTAACTGCTGGAAGATAGATTCAGAGGATTTGCTTAGTTACAGTTGCATTTGCAGTCAAATTTTTGTTGCAACAACGAAACCCTAACCCTCTTGTTAAGGCACCTTAAGTGAAGAGATTGACCTAATTCCTTGATATCCTAGTGCTCCCTAGCCTAGCGCACCTCTTGGTACTCTAAGAAATCCAAGGCATCAAGTTTGAGTTTTTGGTCAAAGTCAAAGGTTGACCAAGTCAAAGAAGTCATGATTTACTTTATGAAGTCAGAAAACAAGTTAGAAGGGGATTCTAACTTCATATCATGGAAGAAAAGGATTGACCTCATCCTTGCCAAGAATAAAGTGTTGAATATCATGGAACCACAGTTTGAAGAAGGAAAAGAGAAGAAACCTCAGAACGTTATAGCTATGGAGAAGTTCAAGGGTAATGACATCAACACTATGAGTATCATAGTGGAATCTGTAAGAGACCACTTGATACCCTACATCTATCATCTTGACTCATCTAAGAATATGTATGATGCCCTAACTAACCTCTTCTCAGTCATAAACATTGGACAAGTAATGAGTCTGAAGAATGAGCTATGTGACATGAAAATGAATGATGATGACAACATAAGAATCTCTCAGTTAAGAGATCAACTACAAGATATTAAAGAAATCATTTCAGAAAAGGAACTCATAAATAAAATACTTAATGGCCTTCCCAAGACATGGGATGCATTTTTCATAAGCATGAACATAAGAAAGGAGTATCCCACATTTGAAGAAATTTGGACTTGTTGTGCACAAGAATAATCAAGGATTAGAACAAAAGAGAAATCCCAAAAGAAATATGATGATCAAGTCCTCACAACAAAATTCAAGAATTTCAAGAATAAGAGGAAGTTTGGCTTAAGGAAGAAACCAAATGAAGAAAATGATATGTCAAAAATACAATGCTTCAACTGTCGAAAATATGGTCACTACAGGAACCATTGTCCTAAGTTAAAGAAAAGGAAGGAAATAGACGAAGCAACAATTTCCGAAGGAAGGGAACCCTCAAAGAAAGACAAGCAGGATAAAACATACTTCTTCTTCTAGGAAAGGTAACAATATTCTTCTATAACATAGTTCTTGTACATACCATGTTTACATAGTTCTTGTACATATCATGCATATACATTTATTAGAAGAAAAGATGGTCAGTGAAACAATACCTATGGAAGAATAAAAAGATAAGGATTGTTATTACAATGACTACAAGAAGATGACGTACATTTAGAAATTCCTGAGGAATCTATTATATAAGTAACAACTGCCAGATAGGCTGAAATCAGAATCAAACTTGAAGGGACCCAGAGGGATTCAAATAAAAAATAAGTCAGTAATCAAGATGAAATTAGAATAAGACTTGTGACACTTTGCAGAAGGAAATAAGGATGTAGACGGAAGCATGGACTCTCTTATATGGAGGGAGCTAATTACAAAATTCCAAAACAAGAGCATGCATTCATGCATGAATCTAGGATTATGAGGGAGATAATCCTAAATGATATGATCCATTGAAGAATCTATGAATATTATGAAGTATTATGAAGAAACACGTGTTTAGTTTGACTCTAGAAGAAGTTTTCTTTGAAAATAAGTCTTAAGTATCCTTGTTTGTCCATCTACATCTATGTTCCTATGATGAAAGGAATAATTTGGAATATTCAGGAAGGAAGGGCATGGAATCTGTAGAAGATTCCATGGACCCCAAAGTTAAATGGGAACATGAGGAAGAACATGAAGATTCCAAGAAAGAAATAAAAGATAGAACAACTAGTTATTATACCGAGAAGACTACCAGCTTGGTTTGAACCCACTAGAAGCAATCAAGCAGAAGAAATGGAAGTTGTGATGAAGAACAATGTATGTAAGAAAATGTGAAAAATACTTATGAATGGAAGCATTGTGAAATTCATAACTAGAGGTTCTTCCAGAAGGAGGGAGAAGACTATGATGACAGCTTGTTCCAGTAACCCAGATATACCTCTTGCAGTATCCATGGATTGAAATTTATGTGTAAAATATTGTTCTTCCCAAGAACAAAAAATTGAGAAAGAAGCTTATACTAGAAAGAGACCCATTTATGAAAATGGAATAAGACCTTGTATGGATTCAAGCAACTTGATGTAGAGTATCTCATATACAACAGAAGTGTGGCGAAAAATTCCTATGACAGAGAAAGTGTATCAGAATGGTTACTCAGAAGTATAGGATGATGGATTGAAAATCCATGGCTAAATCCCATGATAACAGATATGAAGAAGTTGAAGAGACTCTAATCCAGTAGACCCATCTCTGTATTGACAATTGATTGGCTTGTTAATGTATTTGGAGAATACTCAGCCATATATTTGTTTTGTGGGACGTTTAAATTATGACACACACTTTCATGAATTTATCGATTCAGATTGGGCAAGGAGTGAAGATGATAGAAGAAATGTCACTTGGATATGTTTCAGTTTGATCTTTGCCACGATGTGATGTAGGATCATCGCAAGCTAGCAAAGTAGAAGGACAATTGGATATGCATCAATGCGTGTTTTGAGGATGTTTTGAATTTGAAAGGATGAATCATTAATGTAATATCTGGAAACGATATTTTTTCTTTTATGGTTTAAAGATTGTAACGTAGATCTTGAGTGGTTTCTCTCATCTGTTTGTTGGAGGCAATTAATGTAATAAATGTAAAGTAGATGTAGGATTTAATTCGATTAGATATCTAGAGGTTGTAGGAGGGAAAACTCTATAAATCTCCCTCCCATGTATTGTATTGTATAATTATCCTAAGAGTAGTTAGTAGCTATAGAGTCAAGACAGAGCATAGGAGAGAAGACTAGAATAGAGATTGTAGAAATTGTATGAGCATATAGTTGTTGCTGTAGAGACCATGTACAGAAGCACCAGAATTAATACAACAGTGATTTGATTCCATTTCATGGTGTTATGATGATTATTGTTTGCATCTTTTGAATGGTATGTTTACAATTTGCTTAGATACTCTATTCGCATTTGTTTCAATGTCGTGTATGTATGCTCGTGATTTCATGTTGAATGTATGAAGTCTGTGAAAGGAGAAGTATAAGTTTCAATTATTTTTGTTCCTGATAATTCCTGTAAGGAGTGTAGTAGAAGTCCGCAAAGAGTGTGTTGACAAGATTCCGAGTTTACCTCAGAAAATCTTAGGAGGGATACCATTGTTCTTATACTAGCATAAGTGCAAGTATAGCACAAAGTCATGCAAGGTGTGCACAGGCCGGTTGAGACCTTAGATTATTCCAAATAAGAAAATGGTTGAAGAACTTATGTTGCAAGGAGTGCGCAAAGTTGGGAGATATCAGGTAATTGGTGATTATTGTAAGTGTTGCAAGGAGTGTGTGCAAGAATCCCTTAGGAATCCTTGAGTTTACAAGCTAAGTATAAGCTCAAAAGGGAAAGATACTTCAAGGAGTTAGAAGAAAAGGTGAAGATCAAAGTTATCGTGCAGAGATTTAACTCAGGAAGAGTTGATGCCAAGTTATTTGGTGGGAAGCCATTGAAAAGCCTGAACGGATGGTAGAAATTATTGGAGGGAGAATCATTGAAATCCCAAGGATCGTTGGATTGGATAGGTTAGTGGAGAGTTTAAGATTGAGTGTCTTTAAACACTCACAAGATCAAGAAGTTTAGTAGTCGTAAGATCTGGATCAATGAAAGCCGTTGATATTGTGAGTTTGAGTTTCGATATTCGGGAGTCGAAAGTGTGGAGAAATTCATTTTCGAGAATCCCCGATACACAAAATCCTGACATGATCTGGACCATTAGATCGTGACGTGATCAAGACCATTGATTCAGAACTAGAAAGTTGTGAGTTTGAACTTCAGGGGAAGGAAGGAGTGTTGTATCATGAACTCATGATTCATGAATTTACGACATGATCGAAGGTTGGACCCCAGGTCATAACCGAGGTTCATATCTATTAAAGATATAAGAGAGAAGCTAGAGACTGTTAGCCCATTTCAAGTTTTGTGAATCAGAAAAGTTGGGGTGCATTGCAACGAGAATCACGAAGTCATGAAACCCGATGCACCCTTTTAGTGTTGAGGTCATGGTCACGCTGGTGGTCACGTGGGGTGGAGGTTCATGCCTAACACTTGTTAGTGTGGGTGTAACTTCAAAGAATGACCTGTGGAAATGTGTGTGTAGGATTCCAACAGGGAATCAAAGAGTCATTTCAGCTTGGGGTGTTGAAGATCCATAAGCCGAGAGGTCAATGGACTCTACTGAGGTAGGGGTCTACGTTAGGTGGTATTAGAGCTATACTAACAAAAAAAAATTCTATAGAGGGTCGACAGAGGACAATTGTGATTGAAACAATCCTGCCGAGAAGACGTCAAGAAAGAATTTTACCCGATCTAGCTATGGAAAGGGAAATGAGAGAACTTCATGCTCGATTAGATGCCATGGAGACAACGCAGAAATGAGATACTGATACAGGAGATGTCAGTGAAGCCGAAAGTGAGAATGAGGCTAGAGTCGAAGAAGAAGTTGTAGCCAAAGATGTTGCAGAAGAACATCTATTCAAAGTTGTTGCAAGAATAGGTGCCAGAGAAAAGATGGATATTCCAATGTATGAAGGAAACTTAGATGTTGAGGAGCTACTAGATTGGTTTAGATCTCTGGATAAATACTTCAATTATAAGGATATCGAAGAGGAAAAGAAAGTCAAACATGTTGTCACTAGACTAAAAGGTCATGCAACACTGTGGTGAGATGAACAGCAGGCTGACAGACTTTGCAAAGGAAAGAAAAGAATCAAAATTTGGGACAAGATGGTCATGAAGATGAAATCCAAATTCATACCCAGATATTATAAAATTAGTCTGTTTCAAAGAATGCATAATTTGAGACAGAAAGGGATGACAGTGAAGGAATACACTGAGGAATTTTATAGGGTCAACATTAGATCTGGTCATCGTGAAAGTGATGATGAGAAGGTCGCCAAATATATGAATGGCCTAAGATATGATATTCAGGATGAGATGAGAATGGTGACAATCAGAAATGTGGAAGATGATTATCATATCGCTCTAAAGGATGAAGATAAATTGGCCTGAAAGCAAGGTCAAAGGGGCAGAGGTAGAATTTAGAGTAGAGGCAAAGAAGTTGCCCAGGACAGAGTACATAATCCCAGAGATGAAGAAAAGAAACCTCATAACCACCCAGAAAGAGGAGGAAGTTCACAGGGAAGACAATATGTCGATAGGAATAATTTTCCTCGAGAAAGAGGAAGAGGAAGTGAGATAAAATGTTTTGTCTGTGGAAAGATCAGACAAAAATATTTTGAATGTCCCAATATAAAAAGAGATGGAGGAGGCGAAGCTCACATTTCAGAAGCCCAAAGGTGAAATGTTGAGGCAGAATATGTAGAAGGCGAAAGATCCTTAATGATGAGGAAAATTATCTTGAAGCTAGAGAAGGAGATAGAGAATCTAGTCAAGAGAAATAGTTTGTTTAGAACTTCTTGCAAGACCAAGGATAGGGTATGCAAGGTGATTGTTGACAGTGGAAGCACAGATAATTTAGTATCCACATAAATGGTGGAGAAGATGGAATTGGAGACAGTTGCACATACGAGCCCATATAAAGTCTCGTGGTTGCAAAAGGGACATCAGGTAACAGTCACTAAACAATGTTTAGTTGAATTTAATATAGGGGGTTACAGAGATGAGATTTTATGCATTGTTATTCCCATGGATGTCTGTCATCTTTTGTTGGGGAGAACATGGAAATATGACATAAATGGTGTTCATGATGGAAGAAAGAACACATACACCTTGGAAAAGAATGGTAGAACACACATGTTGCTGCAGAATGAAGACAAGAAGGTGAAAGAGGAGACACGCAATACTATAATTCTCATGAGTGGGAAGGAACTTCTAGATGAATTTAAGAAAGAAGAATATATGTAGTTTTTTGTGGTAAGAAAACCTAGATTCATATTGACCAGTACTTTGATAGATGATCTACCGGAGGAAATTCAGGGAGTGCTGGAGAATTTCACTGATATAGTGGTGGACGATTTACCTTGTTCGTTACCGCCCATCAGAAGTATAATCCATCACATAGACCTTATAATAGGAGCAAGTTTACCAAACAAAGAAATGTACAGATTGACGTCGCAGGAGAATGAAGAGTTCAAGAAGCAAGTCCAAGATTTGATGGATAAACAGTTGATTAGACAAATCTTGAGTCCATGCGTTGTACCAACAATGTTAAGTCTGAAGTGTTGGGTATGTGTTATATTCTGCATGGGGACCACATTTTTTCTTCCTCAGGACCACATTTTATTTGGGTGGTTTTTCGGCACATGGTTTCTTTGTCGATGGTTTTCTATTTCCGGTTAAGGAATTAGGGTTTTGGAATAATCCAGTTCAATGGGTTAGGGTTTTGGATGCCACTAGATCCTATATGTATTTTGTATTGTAAACATTGTAACATGATGAATAATATAGAATATGTTGGTTTTCCCAGTTTGGGTTTCCAGGGAAAAAATCTCTGTGTAATGTGTGTATTTGCCATTGTATCTTTTATGTTCCTTTACTGAATATATGTTTGCGGTAGATATTGTACAAGATTAAAATCTACATTTGGTATCATAGATTTATTAGCTTCAGGGGGACACCTTTGTGGTCAAGGGTTTGGCTCGGGACTATGATAAGCCTTGTTACAGTGGGAGATCTGCGGTATTTCTTTTTCAGGTGAAAATAAATGGCAAGCAATTCGAAGATGGAGATCAAGAAGTTTAATGGGAAAAGGTTTGAGCTGTGGAAGCTCAATATGGAAGATCTGTTGGTGGACAAAGATCAATGGATCACGGTAGATCTAGGTAATGCACCTACAGGAACTTCTGCAGATGATTGGAAAAAGTTGGATCGGAAGGAAAAGAGCACAATCTGACTGTGTCTCTCTGATTCAGTATTACTGAATGTGTCAGAGGAAGCTACAACCAAGGATTTATGGGAAAATTTGGGGAATTTGTATCAGTCTAAGTCCTTAGTAAATAAACTATTCCTGAGAAATAAGTTTTATAACTTGAGGATGAGAGATGGAGACTCGGTGGAAGAGCATTTGAATGCCTTCAATACTGTGGTAAGTCAATTAGTATATGTTGAGATTAAAATTTCAGATGAAGATAAATGTATCAATTTGTTGTGTTCTTTACCAGACTCATGGGATAGTTTGGTTGTGGCCATAGGTAGTAATACAACTTCCTTGAAGTTTGAAGAAGTGGTCTCATCCTTGTTGACGGAGGAGATGAGACAGAAGAATATGGAAGGACATAAAACATATGCATTATTTGCAAGAGGACGTTCCTAGGAAAGAAATATATCTAATTTATCAAGTGGGAGATATAAGTCTAAGGGTAGATCTAAATCTCCCGGAAAGTTTGTAAGGGTATGTTGGAGATGTGGAAAAGAAGGGCACTATAAGAAGCAGTGTAGATCCAAAGTTGAGAAAAAGAAGGGATCTGAAGAATCTTCTTCTACAGAAGAAAATACCTCCAAGGAAGAAGGAGGGGATGTGTACTTGGCCTCTTCAAGCACACATGCATATCATGATGCATGGTTGGTTGACTCTGGTGAATCCTTTCATATGAATCCCCACAGGGAGTGGTTCTACGAATACAAAAGGTATGATAGAGGTAATGTTTCTTAGGTAATGATTCGACAACCAGAATAATAGGAAGAGGAAGAGTCAAGTTGAGGCTCATAGATGGAAGGATTAGAACACTACCTGGTGTTCTGCACATCCCATGTTTGTCCAAAAAATTTATTTTTGTAAGCAAATTGGATGATGAAAGGGTAAAACAATATTTGAAAAGGAAACCTGCAGGATGGTTCGAGGAGTAATGGTGTTGCTGAGGGGAGTTCGGTTTGGAACCCTGTATAAGATGAAAGGAAGCACTATTAGTAATGGGTGTAATAGTTCCATTGTTCCTGATATTGGAGTTGAAGAAGAAAGAACTCCTATAGTCTCTAGAGAAAAGGTTATGATGTGGCATCAAAGACTGGGGAATATCAGAGAGAAGGGTCTTTGACTACTACATGGTAAAGGTATGGTTGAAGGTATGCCCAACTGCTCTCTGGATTTTGATTTCTGTGAACATTGTCTATATGGGAAGAAAAATCGGGTAAGATTCCCCTCTGGTGCAATGAAAGTAGAAAGAATTTTACAGCTAGTTCATAGTGATGTTTTTGGACCTGTGTTGGTCCCATCATTGGGAAAATATCTGTACTATATCTCATTTATAGATGACTTCTCAAGGAAGACTTGGATATATTTCCTCAGGAAGAAATCTGAAGTCTTTGATAGGTTTAGAGATTTTAAGGCTCTTGTTGAGAATCAAACAGAGAAAAGAATTAAGGTGTTGAGGATAGATAATGGTAGAGAGTTCTACAGAAATGAATTTGAAGAATTCTGTAAGAAGTGAGGTATAGAAAGGCAGAAGAATACTCCATATACACATCAAAATAATGGAGTTATAGAAAGGATGAACATGATGCTGATGGAAAAAGCAAGGTACATTCTCAGTGGTGTCGGGTTAGGGCAAGAATTTTGGGCAAAGGTAGTGGGTACTGCATGTTACCTGGTCAACATATCACCCTCATCAGTGTTGGATGACAAGACTCCACAAGAGGTATGGACTGGTAAGGAGCCTTCTCTCACACATCTCAAGGTTTTTGGCTACGATGCATATGTTCATGTTTGAAAGGAAAACAAGAGTAAGCTGGATAAGAAGGCTAAAAAGTGTATCTTTATTGGATATAGAGATGGTCTCAAAGGTTATAAGGTTTCAAACCCAAAAACTAAGAAGATAGTGTATATCCGAGATGTGGTATTTAGAGAAATGAAGGATGTTATTAAACAGGAAGCCCTACCAAGTAAGGAAGAACAAGAGAAGATAGAGTTTGATTTAAAGGATGATGAATCCGACTCTACAGAAGAACATGAATTAGAAGAAGAAGATCCTCATACTCCAATATTAAGGAGATCGGATCGAGAAAGAAGGCTACTGGAAAGGTATAGTCCATATGATTTCCGTTCAAATTTTTCTTTGTGTATTACTGATGATGATCCTAGAACTATCAGGGAGGCAGTGGATTCAGAGGATGGAAATCTCTGGAAAAGGGCCATGGATGAAGAAATGGCATCTTTGGATAAGAATGAGGCTTGAGATCTAGTGGAGTTGCCAACTGGAAGAAATCCCATTGGCAACAAATGAGTATTTAAAAAGAAGTTGAATGCAAAAGGAATAGTGGAGAAATGAAAAGCTCGATTAGTAGCAAAGGGTTATTCACAGGTTGAGGGAATTGATTTTAGTGATATTTTTTCTCCTGTTGCCAAGTTAAACTCCATAAGATTTATGTTATCTATTGCTGTTGCATTTTACTTTGAAATAGAAGAAATGGATGTGAAGACAACATTCCTTCATGGGGATATGGAAGAAGAAATCTATATGAAGCAACCAGAAGGTTATGCTGTGAAGGGAAAGAAGGAGCTGGTATGCAAGCTGAAAAAGTCCCTGTATGGTTTAAAACAATCACCAAGAATGTGGTATCAAAAATTGTATACTTATATGCTGGGACTTGGCTTCGCAAGAAGCAAAGAAGATCATTGTGTGTATTTTAAATTAATTGGCGATCATTTGATTTATTTGGTCTTATATGTGGATGACATGTTGTTGATAGGAAACAATAAGGAGATTATCCAGGATGTGAAAACTCAGTTTTCCTCTAAATTTGACATGAAGGATCTCAATGCTTCAAATTTCATTTTGGGAATGGAAATTAAAAGAGATTGGAAAAGGAGGAAACTCGGTTAAATCAGAGAAAATATGTCGAGACAACATTGCAGAGGTTTAATATGAAGGAATGTAAACCGATCAAGGTTACTATTCTTGTTGGTGTAAAGTTAGCTGTGGATTAGTGTCCCAAGACACATGAAGAAGAGGAGAACGTGTCTCATTTTCCATATGCGAGTGTAGTTGGCAGTTTGATGTATGCAATGGTCTGTACTAGACTAGACATTGCACATGCAATGGGAGTTTTGAGCAGGTATATGTCAAAACCAGGGAAGGAGCATTGTGCAGCAGTAAAAAGGGTTTTTAGGTATTTTCATGGCACTTCTAGATATGGATTGTGCTATGAAGGAAGATCGGGATTGGACAGAGTGGTGGATATACATGGCTTTGTGGATGCAGACTGGGATGGAGATTTGGATCGTAGGAGATCTACAAGAAGGTATGTGTTTAACCTGTTTGGAGGAGAAATAAGTTGGATGAGCAAAAGAAAGGATATAGTGGCACTTTCAACTACATAAGTTGAATACATGGCAGACACTCATGCAAGTAAGGAAGAAGTATGGTTACAAAGATTGTGTTCAGGTATTAGGTTGGTACAACAAAATGTAAGGATAGAGTGTGATAGTCAGAGTGCAATTTTTCTGGCGAAGAACCCTTCTTATCATTCAAAGACAAAGCAAGTTGATGTTCAATATCACTTTGTGAGAGACATGATTGAAGAAAAGAAAGTATCATTGATGAAGGTGAACATTTTGAAGAATGTTGCAGACTTATTAACAAAATCTGTGAGCACTAAGAAGTTATCTTGGTGTAGAGGATCCATGGACATTGTTGCCCTAGATTGTTGACTATGTAACCCTATAACCCCCTATATGAAAATAAAACAAGTGGTATAATTTTGGGTATGTGTTATATTCTTTGCAAGTGTAGGAGTGTCATTGGGACCGCATTTTTTCTGTCTCGAGACCGCATTATATTTAGGTGGTTTTTCAGCACATGGTTTCTTTGCTGATGGTTTTCTATTTCCGGTTAAGGAATTAGGGTTTTGGACTAATCCAGGTCATTGGGTTAGGGTTTTTGGTATTGTAAACATTGTAACATGATGAATAATATAGAATATGTTGGTTTTCCCGGTTTGGGTTTCCAGGGGAAAAATCTCTGTGTAATGTTTGTATTTTCCATTGTTTCTTTTATGTTCCTTTACTGAATATATGTTTGCAGTAGATATTGTACAAGGTTAAAATCTACAAGAAGAAGGATGGTGGCTGGAGAATTTGTACAAAGTCGAGGGCTATAAACAAAATCACCATCATGTACAGATTTCCTTTACCCAGGATGGATGACTTGATGGATTGCTTGAGTGGAGCAAAGTCTTTTACAAAAAAATGATTTGAAAAGCAGATATCATCAGATTAGAATGAGAGAAGGTTATGAATGGAAAACAAAATTCAAGACAAATGAAGGGTTGTATGAGTGGCTTGTCATGCCATTTGGTTTGACGAATGCAACAAGTTTTTTTATGAGATTAATGAACGAAGTCTTGAAGGATTTCATTGGTAAGTTTGTAATTGTGTATCTTGATGATATATCGATCTTCAGTAAGACTGAGGAGGAACATTTAAAAAATTTAACTCTAGTGATGAGGAGATTGCAATAAGAGAAGTTGTTGATAAATTTGAAGAAGTCGTCTTTCATGAAGAAAGAACTCATTTATTTGGAGTTTGTGATCTCTTCGAATGAGTTGAACAGAGAATATAAAAGAAATCAAAGAATGGCCATTGCCAAGGAATATCTTTGAAGTCAGAAGCTTCCATGGACTAGCCAGTTTTTACAGGAAGTTCATCAGAAATTTTAGTGGAATTTATGCACCAATGATGGACACAGTCAAGAAAAGACATAAATATTTTCATTGGACAGAGGAAGTAGAGAAAATTTTCAAGTTGTTGAAGGAGAATATAATTGAACAACCAGTTATGGTTCTACCAGATTTCAGTAAAACATTTCAAGTGAGATGTGATACAAGTGGATTTTCAATTGGAGCCGTCTTAAGTCAAGACAATAGACTAGTTTCATACTTTAGTGAGGAGCTGAACGAAGCCAAAAGGAATTACTCCACGTATGATAAAGAGTTTTATGCAGTCATACAAGCATTGAATAAATGGAGGCACTACTTGGTTCCGAAAGAGTTTGTTTTGTATAGTGACAATCATGCTTTACAATTCATAACCAGACAAGAGAAATTAAACCAGAAGCATGCAAAATGGGTTGAATATATGAAGTACTTTACTTTTGTTATAAAGCACATTTATGGGAATGCTAACAAGGTTGTTGATGCAATGAGTAGGAAATGTTTGATTCTACAGGAGTTTCATGTGAAGACCTTAGGTTTTGATAGCCTGAAGGACATGTACAGAGATGATTTAGATTTTAAGGATGCTTATGAAGCATGTGAAAATATTTTTCTAAGAGACAGGAGCCAATGGATTGAATATTTAATTCAGGATGGGTTATTATTCAAAGGAAATCAATTGTGTATCTTGAAAAGTTCTATGAGAGAAAACATTTTGAAGGAAAAACATAGTGGGGGATTGGCTGGACATTTCGGCCATGACAAAACATTCACACAACTAAACATTTTATATTATTAGACAGGGATGAGGACACATGTCAATAAATTTGTCAACGGATGTAGAATTTGCCGGCACGCAAAGGGGAAAAGACAAAATACAAGATTGTATCAACCATTTCCAGTACAAGAGAGACCATGGGATGTGGTAGGAATGGATTTTGTGTTAGGACTATCGAGGGCACAGAGTGGTTGTGATTCCATATTTTTGGTAGTCGATAGATTCTCAAAAATGGCACATTTTATTCCATGTCAGAAAACCAGTGATGCAACACACATTGCAAATCTGTTTTTCAAAGAAGTTGTTCGACTTCATGGTTTACCCAAGAGTATTGTTTCAAACAGGGATACCAAATTTGTTGGTCATTTTTGGAGGAAACTATGGAAGAAGCTGGGAACATATTTATCTTTTAGCTCCATATATCACCCTCAGATGGATGGACAAACTGAGGTAGTAAATCGAAGTTTAGGATATTTGTTGAGAAGTTTGGTTACTAAACATCATAGTCGGTGGGATCAGATTCTGCCACAAGTGGAATTTGCATATAACGACTCACCTAAGAAGAGCACATGATAGAGCCCATTCCATATAATGTATGGAATGCAACCAAGAGGAGTATTTGAGTTGAGAGACTTAGAGCAGACTGAGTTCAAAAGTGTTGGAGCAGAAGATTTTGCAGCAGAGATGCAGGAGCTCCACAGTAAGATTAAAGAGCGGTTGCAATATTCTAACCAAGAATAAAAATGCAGAGAAAATCAGCACTGAAGAGAGCTTCAATTTAAAGTGGTATATTTAGTCTTAGCGCACCTAATAAAATAAATATTCCCAAGGGGAACATATAATAAGTTGAAGATGAAGAAGATAGGGTCATGTAAAATATTGAGGAAATTTGAGGCAAATTATTACGAGTTAGAATTTCCAGATGATGTGGGCATATCACTCATATTCAACATAGCATATTTGTATCCTTACAGGGCAGATGAAGCAGGAGAAGCAGAAATCCATAAGGAAATTCAGTGGGTTAAATAGATCTTGTAGCTGAAAATCCGCAGATGGAAAAGATCATTGATCAGAGAGTTAGCAAGAAGACTCGGAGAAAGATGTATTTTGAATACTTGATAAAGTGGAAGGGACACCTGATAGAATATGCCAGTTGGGAAAGTGAAGTGGAGATCCAGAAACATGGACAAACAGTGCAGGAGCTCATGGACAAGAGCCCATGAATTTTTCAGTCAGAGGAGTATGATGCAGGAGCATCGCAAGCCAACAAAGTGGAAGGACAGCTGGATATGCACCAACATGCATTTTGAGGATGTTTTGAATTTGAAAGGATGAAACATTAATGTAATATCTGGAAAATATATTTTTTCTTTTATGGTTTAGAGATTGTAACACAGATCTTGAGTTGTTTCTCTCATCTGTTTGTTGGAGGAAATTAATGTAATAAATGTAAAGTAGATGTAGGCTTTAATTAGATTAGATAGCTAGAGGTTGTAGGAGGGAAAACTCTAGAAATATCCCTCGCATGTATTGTATTGTATCATTATCCTTAGAGTAGTTAGTAGTTGCAGAGTCAAGAGAGAGCATAGGAGAGCAAAGTAGAATAGAGATTGTAGAAATTGTATGAGAAGATAGTTGTTGTTGTAGAGACCATGTACATAAGCACTGGAATTAATACAAGAGTGCTTTGATTCCATTTCATGGTGTTATGATGATTACTATTTGCATCTTTTGAATGGCATGTTTACAGTTTGCTTATATACTATGTTCACATTTGTTTCAATATCATGCTTGTATGCTCGTGATTTCATGTTGAATGTATGAATTCTATGAAAGGAGAAGTATAAGTTTCAATTGTTTCTCTTCCTAATAATTATTGCAAGGAGTGTAGTAGAAGTCTGCAAAGAGTGCGTTGACAAGATTATGAGTTTACCTCATAAAAGCTCAGGAGGGATACCGTTGTTCTTATACTAGCAGAAGTGCAAGTATAGCAGAGAGTCGTGCAAGGTGTGCACATGTCGGTTGAGACCTTAGATTCTTCTAACCAAGTGAATGGTTGAAGAACTTTTTTTGCAAAGAGTGCACAGAGTTAGGAGATATCAGGTAATTGGTGATTATTGTAAGTGTTGAAAGGAGTGCATGCAAGAATCCCTTAGGAATCCTTGAGTTTACAAGATAAGTATAAGCTCCAAAGGGAAAGAGACTTTGAGGAGTTAGAAGGAAAGGTGAAGATCGAATTTATCTTGTAGAGATTTAACTCAAGAAGAGTTGATGCCAATTTATTTGGTCAGAAACCATTGAAAATCTTGAACGGACGGTAGAAATTCTCGGAGGGAGAATCACCAAAATCCCAAGGATCATTGGATCAGATAGATCAATGAAGAGGTTAAGATTTAGTATCTTTCAGTACTCGCAAGCTTAGGAAGGTTAGTAGTCGTCAGATCTGGATCAACGAAATCCGTTGATCTTGTGAGTTTGAGTTTCGGTATTTGGGAGTCAGAAGTGTGGAGGAATTTGTTTTCAGGAATCCTCGATACATGAAATCCCGACATGATATGGATCATTAGATCATGAGGTGATCAGGACCGTTGATTCGGAACTAGGAAGTCACGAGTTTGGACTTCGGGGAAAGGAAGGAGCGTTGTATCGTGAACTCATGATTCACAAATTTCTGACGCACTCGAAGGTTGGACCCCAATTCGTAACCGAGGGTCATATATGTCAAAGAGATAAGGGAGGAGCTAGAGACCGTTAGCCCATTTCAGTTTTCGGGAATCAGTAGAGTTGGGGTGCATTGCAATGAGAATCGCGAAGTCGCGAAACCTGACGCACCCATTTGGTGCTGAGGTCGTGGTCACGCTGGTGGTCATGTGGGGTGGAGGTTCACGCTTAACACTTGTTCATGTGGTCGTAACTTCAAAGAAGGGCCTGTGGAAATGTGTGTGTAGGATTCCAATAGGGAATCAAAGAGTCATTTCAGCTCGAGGTGTTGAATATCCATAGGCCGGGAGGTCAGTGGACTCTATTGAGGTAGGGGTCTGCATCACAATTTCATGGGCTAGCAGGAAACAAAATTTTGTTGCACTCATCACTATAGAAGAAAAGTATATTGTAGAAAAATGATTGTACAGAAGCAATGTGGCTTCGTAAGTTGGTTTCTAGATCGTATGATCAGGTGTTGAATTCGACCATGATATATTGTAATGATCAGATCCATGTGAAGCTTTCATAGAAACCAGTATTCCATGATAGGTATGTTGAGGAAAATATATGAAAAGATCTTACTCAAGCGTTTTCAGATTCTTCTTGGCTAAATCAGAATAGAGGGGAATGTCACCCTAGGTTTATAGCCAACAAAAATAACATCCTAACTCACAAGTATTAATTACGAGTGCTTAGGCTGGTCTTTTTTCAATAAATAGCTTGCTGGAAATTTACTTTTTATTTAATTTTATGAACATGTCGGTTGCTGAAATAAATGTAAAGATAGAAGTAAAGTCACCAAGATGATAATCAAGACAGATGAGACATAAAGAAATCCTTTATTTCATTCAAATTCACCAAAGAGTCATTTTCTTTACAAAATCTCATGCACAAATTTTGGACCAAAGTCAAACTTAGACATCCCCGATGGAACATACAAAAGGACCTCTGACAAAAAACCAAAACCGAACTCTAAAAGTTGGATCAACTTGCCATAGATTGCTTCCCACTCGACTCTGCACAATAGCCTTTGTCAATCATGAAAACTAATTCACAAACATACAAGTCTACACATACTATCAAAGATAGATCAACACCTATGAAAAACAAGAGTCTGAATGATGTGATTCAACCCTGAATATTGTTGTGTACAATAAGGCCCTGCTATCATAATAGAGAATTAGTCTTGTGATGAATAAATGAATGAATGAAAACTGAAATATCTCAACATAAAATCAAAGATCACACCTTAGTATGTTTCTACTTCTATCTCCTTTGTTCCTCCCTTTCCTTTTTCTTTTAACCAATTATAATTAGTTGAAGTAGTTTAACCAGCTCATTAGTTAAGTTAATTAAAAGATTCAACCAACTTTTAGTTAGCGGGGAAAGTAATAATCATAATAAGGGTTATAACTAAATAATAACTAGTAGGTGGTACCCCTTGTGACTCCCATTATCTCATGACAATTATAACATAACTATTAGTTAAGAAAAACACACCTCCTTGTGACTCCCATTCACATATTCCATTTGACAATTTAGCTCATGATATTTGAAATTATTTCCAAAAATATTACTCATATATCCAAAATAAAACATGTTGTCCAAAGATCCCTGAAGTCAACTGTCATAAAACAATAGATAAAATAAAACTTAAAAGCCATATTTTCCACTTTTTCATGCAATCTTTCCTTGATTGTTGTTTTCACCCTTCGATTTCCCTGAATTTTCCTTTGGATACGCTGAGCCCTTGGGCCTAATCTCACTGATCACGTGGGAACAATTGATGGTGAGGAAGGGGTAGCAGTGTCTTTTCCTTTATCAAGGGAATGGTGGGCCTCAGTTTTCAATATCTTTCTAGCATGGGAGGATTTCACTAGTGAGTGAGGAGAGACTCAGACAATCTGGTTTTTAGGTGGAGGAGAAGGCAAGGACAAATTGGGCCAGCCACGATGTTGGGAGACTATTGGGTGGACAATCTCTTCCCATCCATCATTTCCAAGAACCTTAGGTTGCAAAGATATGTGAGGGGGCACAAGGATACCAGGGGCTTGTAGAACTTGGAAGGGAGGCCTTTTAGGCCTATGTTGGACTACTCCCTTCCCAATGCAATTGAAGAAAATGACCTGGAACAATTGGCCAAACTATTGTGAGTCAGCATCAAAATGTATGGAGAACCTTGGCCTTCTTGGGCCTTTGTTTCAATTACCTCTACCTCTGTTTCCTCGACCATGGCTACTTCGATTGAAAAAACACATTCCTTCATGCATGATTGATTATAAAATAGTATTTTAAATAACCATACATGAAAACTCTTACAAATATGAAATAGATTTGGCTCATCAGTGTATCAAACTCATGCAATCCAATCCATGCAAATTGGTTTGTTGTTTATCAATGAGCAGGGGGTGAAAAAGGGTTCTGGGATATGCGAGGGGTTTTTATTGAGAGAAACATGATATAATGAGGGGGGAAAGAACATGGTTACTTCTCAATGACAACAATGATCAACTATAAATCAAACCAATAAAACATCATTCTAATCCAAACAAGACACTTCCACTTTCAACTGCTTTAACATCGAAATTTTGTTGACTCTAATCAATCTTAGAACAGGGAGTGAAAAATAAATATGGGAAGGCAATGGGATTTGTAATTAGCGGAAAATGAAATAATTGAAGGGAAAAAGAGTGATTATTGTTCATAAAATTAATTAAGCGATCCATAAAACATTTTGTGAAAGGAGATGCACTAACCAACGATCATTGTGACCAAATAACAATTACTGTGTATTTAACTAGTTCATTGTTCATAATCAAATGTCCAACATAGTTCCATCACAAGACAATATGCATTCCACACAATCTGTAAAGGATTTTTGTTCCTTTCATTTATACACTTTGCATCTTATAATGATTCTCAAATAGTAGCCATTTCCACTCTGTTAACCACCAGAATCAACCATTGCCCACACCTTCAATCAACAAATACACTCAAAAGTCATGTTTCCAAAATTAACAATGAATTCACACTATCACTGCAATCGAGCTTGTCATTTAGAATGTAATGATATTCGTTAAACATATATAGAGGCAGTAAACCCAATAATCCAGATTAAATTTCAAAACTCGAATTGACATTTAAAGAAACAGACAACAACCACCATTCCAACACAAGTTGTGCGCAAAATAATTCAATCATGCAAGTGTAATTCTATCACTGTATAAGCCCAATTAAAAGTGACTCTAAAAATATGGTCCATCCATACAACACGACGATGTATCAACAACATGCCTATCTTCATAAAACAAATAATCGGATTTCCACAAAATCGTGCTTACAACTCTATGACTATTTCTAAATGTGGAACCCAAAATTATTCATATCATGCACAATGGGCAGCCACCCAAAACACCACAATGCAACATTTCCATTCTACAATTTCAAACAAATAGTCATAGTTATTAACTCAACCCCTCGTGCCGAGCTATCAATCTAATATGATAATGCTTCAAATTAACCAAACTACAACCAACCATGCTATGTAAAAATAAATCAGGCTCATGCAATCAAATAAACATAATGTACACATTGGATGAAATTTCTACAGTCATCTTGGTTGCAATAACCATTTGGCCCCAAAATAACTCATAGTTACAATGATGAAATATTCGTGGTGTAGTAGCACCACACACACAATTGCAGTACGCACGATCATCATTTAGCAATTGTAGCCAATGCCAAGTTAAGCATACAAATAATCTTAGTGAAAAAGGACAATGATTGTGTATCAACCAACCAATTCACCACTATCGTAAAAATCAATCGACCTAACAAGATGTGGCAACCACACATACCCACGCATCAACTCGAATCGGGGTTGCGACCCTCTCAATTAAACAATACTGAGTTATTAAACATAAGGAGAGTGACTGTGTATTTTGAATTGTGCAATTAACAATGCAGGGTTTACCATTGTTATAACAGAGGCAGTGACTAGATACCAAACCAACACGACTGTCACATGACCAACTGGGCGAGCCTGTACTCGAATTAGTCGAAAATATACAACCATCCAACAATAACCAAGTAGTAAACCTGACAGGCCAGGCTTGTCTTCTCTATCAACCTTTATATTGGAGGGCTAAGGGTTTGTTCTGTAGCCAACACAAGGAGAACAAATCCAACTCCTTGTAATGGTGAAACCTTCAAGGCCAACACTACATACACAGAGAGAACCATGACTCATTCGTGGATAGGTAACAAATCCAATGACAGGGGGCTACATTAGAGGAGCAAGACTCCAACTCGGCTAGTAACGATACTTAACACACTTAGGATATAACCCTTGTGGTTCTCCAGTAAAACAACCACAACACTGAAGTGAAGACAGGGATGAGAACTTAACAAAATAGCCCACCGTGTGACCTTTTAGTGGTCGAAAACAAACTAATGCTCAAGGGAACAAACCCAGTGACATAGAGTGCCTCCAACCATTAAACTGATAAAATCCAAAGATTGGACATAGTGACAAATGCACGAGGATATCTATCCACCCAAGACCAAACAAAAACCCTCCAACTAAACCATCAAGGATAACAAAGAGCCCTTATGGATGATAACACCCAGGATGACCAATAACTTCTATGAATTCAAGATTATTGCAGAAAGAACCATCAACGCTTCAATCCAAGAACACAATTTTACACAGTTGCAATACTTAAGGAAAACACAAACCAATACACCCAAGCCATTAATCATTTCATAACCAGAGCAAACTCATGAATGGACAAAAAAATACATACCTGTAATCGAACACCTTAAAACGTGAGTTGGCTGAGCAGTTCCCCTCTACTAAGAAATCAGAGCATAACCATGACAACAAGGTTGCACAATAGCTCGACTAGGGTGGTGGCCATGGAAGGAGTAAAGGTGATGTGCAGTAAATGCACGTCGCCTCCACCCATAGTCAATTAAGTCATTAGTACAAGCCAACCAATAATCTATTAACTCAATTAAGTAGACCATGTATTGGAACCATCAACCATTAAAACCAATAGCGTGATCAATATCAAATCATTCCATAAAATAATCACTGTGCATATCAACTATGTAACCCAAACGAAATTGCATGTCTATTAATGTCCATTACCTTGTCAAATGCACCACCAAAATCCCATCCATTCAAATATACCATATTCATATTACCAATATAACTCAATCAAATCGCATAACCATTACTTTCTAAATAGGATTTAACCATAATAAATTTAATCTTTCATGCATGTAGTATAACATAGCTCAAATTCTTCCCCTTGCATTTGTTGCATTGTCTTCATTTCTTTCCAATTGCTTGTATGTGTTACTAATATGTTTGTTATGTAGGTGTTCCAAGAATAGGTAGTAGTGGTGTCAATGAATAGCATAGGTTGTAGTAACACAAAGAACAAATACTTCATAAGCCTCAAACCATAGCCAATAAAAACAAGATCTCATTAACCATGTAAGTTGTGTCGAACATCATCACAACATCACATATGAATAGACCTGATCTCCAATCTACAAGGGGGTCCCGCCTACTAGTATTATTTAACTTTAATAATAATAGGCTTTAGAAACACTTTGCAGGGAAAACTTAGTTGCGATTTTAATCGTCAACAAGGTCTAAGTACATTGAGATGAATCATTATATTCTTCGTGATAAATTCCAGAAGAGAGAAGTGGTTCTCCAGTATATCTCCACAGATGAGTAGATAATAGATATTTTGGTAAAGCCTTTGTCCAAGATGAAAAGTTTGCGTACTTAAGATTCAAGTTGGGGATCATGGAGATGACGTCCATATTGGAAAAGGAAGTGATTAGTTCCAGGTTGGAAGGGAGATGGATATGTTATTGATTTATGGAGAGTCATTTTCCAGTTCAGAAAATGGTCCAGGATGGGAAGTTCCTTTCCAGTTTGGAAAGTGGTTCGAGATTTATGAAGGACATGCATTTTCCATTTTGGAAAATGGTCTAGATCAGACAGTCATTTTCGTAATGAAAATGGTCCAATAGATTGTTGATGTACCATAGACAATAATTCCCCTTGTGACCAGTGTGGGGGAATGGTCTAGAATAGTCATTCTTCTTGGCAGTCACTCTAAGTAGTGGGAAAGTAGAATGGTATGCCTTTTTGGGTAGTCATTCTTTCGAAGTTCATAGTTGTGAGTAGTTTCAAAGAATGGTCCATTTTGGAGGTTGGTGCAGGACAATCATTTCCATAGGAAATGGTTCGGACAATCATTCCCTAGGGAAAAATCATTCTCTCCAGATTGCACTATGATTAGTGTCGGAGGAATGGCCTTGTTAGGTGAATGGTCCAAGTTCAACAATTAGGGACAGACATTCCCTAGGGAAGACTCGTTATCTCCAGGTTTCACTGTGATTAGTGTCGGAGGAATGACCTAGTTAGGTGAATGGTCCAGGCTCAAAAATCAAGGAAAATTATTCTTCTATGCTTGGGAAGAATAGTCCAGATAGCCCATGGATGATGTTTTACTTTATGAGGGAATATGCTCTTCCATATATAACAAATGTGAGTGGAAGAATGGCCCAGATGACTAGGTTTGTATCATGATATTGTTATGTAAGTTGATATCAAATGATATGATTGTTGTAGAGATTGTATGTCTCTAGACAATAGTTGTATGTTACTGTGGTGGATGTGATCCATTGGTAGTGATTGTATGTAATTGGTTAGTATCAGTGTGCTACTGAGAGTGGTTGTGTATCAATGGATACTAATTATATACTACTATGAATAGACAGAGTTGTGTTCTATTGTATATCATTGTTCTGATTTCCATGGAGACTATCTAGTCGAATAGTGATGATGGTGCTCATTATTTGATCATGAGATAGCCTGTGTGGCTATGATAATGCTACCCGTTGAATGGTCTATTTGTGCTCAATACCATTTCCTTTAATACCTCTCTAGATAGGAGGGAGTGTTGATATTATGGTAGCCGCGGGAGGTATTAACCTCCATGTGTAACCTTTGACAAGACTAGAATATTTCAGGAAGCAAGAGAAACCCTAAAATGTTGGATAATAACCCTAGGAGACAAGTTGGCTCGAGAGAATATTTAATATTGAGTTATTAGACTCCATAAAGAGAAGTCAGCCCAATCAAGTGAGATAGAACAATATAAATAGAGGGTGCTAGAGCTCATTTGTCACACTCACTCTCACAACTACTTAAGACTAGTGGTCCGCAAGTTTAGAGAGGAAATGCAGCTATAGCTGCAACTGCTGCAACTGGAATTTTAGTTTTGGCTTGGAATTTCTCTTGGTTATGGTTTGGAATTTTTTCTTGTTCTTTGGTTTTTATTTCTTGCTGCACTAGCCTTGGAGAAAGGTGCGCTACCTTGGTTGGCTATTGGATTGCTTCCAGAATTATTTTGTCTCTCAAGGTTAAGGTGCTCAGGGGTGACCTTTGTGCCTATGGTTTGGTGACAATATTTCTATATTGTCTATGGTGAAATGAGCACACCTATTTTTCTAACATCCTCTACCTCTGTCGATGTCCAAATGGGAGCATCTCTCATGTGCCTAGTCTTGGAATTGGCAGGGTTTTGCTATGCTAGATGGGCGTCTAGTCTTGGAATGGGAGGGGTTTTTATCTACTATATGGGCATGAGATCACCCTTTGTTTCTCTTCTTTCTGTTATGAATGAGCACGGACGCTATTATTTGTCTAACATTTGTTTTTGTTTTTTTGGTTTTATTTTTTATGTTTTTTTTTAATGTTTTATTATTTTATGTTTTTAATATAATTAATATTTAATTAATATATATATAAACCTTGTAAAAAATGGTACAGACAAGGGGAATCCGATTGTTTAATTAAAACAAAGCATTGTGATGGTCCCTGTGGATGTTGACACAATGTGATTTATGCCCAGTGTTGTTCATGTCAAAGTGAATAAATTCAACCAAGCGTAGGTAAATGACGAGAGTAACTATGACTCTCTTAAGGTATCCAAATGCCTCGACATCTAATTAGTGACGTGCATGAATGGATTAAAGAGATTCCCACTATCCCTAGCTACTATCCGGAGAAACTACAACCAAGGGAACAGGCTTGGAAGAATTAGTAGGGAAAGAAGACCCTATTAAGCTTGACTCTAGTCCGAATTTGTGAAATGTATTGAGAGGTGTAGAATATGTGGGAGTTGTTTTCATCACAAGTGAAATACCACTAATTTTAACGTTATTTTACTTATTCCATTGGGTGGAGATGGGGCATTGCACATATGTTAAAATATAACACACATTTCCTCAAAGTGTTTTCATTGATGGCAATGGTCGAGAGCTCATTCTTCACACACTTTATGGCAATGAGATTAGGAAACCAAAGACGATCATTGCTTTTAAGGTTGAAGAAATTTCCTACAATCCATATGTTTTTAGCCAACATCCCCTATAATTATCTATATTATGGTTCCTCATTGTAAATTGGTGACTTGAGTCCTCATATACTTAAAGAGTGTGTGGCTTATGATGCCAAATTATTTGTCCCTCGATAGAATTTCATTTTCCATTTATGTGAGTGACTTGCATCCTCAAGTTATAGACACACTGGAGCCTTGGATTCCCAACGATTGTCAAGCATTGTAAGATATAACCATGCAAGAACAATTTCATGGGTATTACCATAATCAATTCATCTTTATAAACGATTTTTTGCTCAAATGCACATTCATGGTCAATTGGATGTTTTTCTTTGTTTTGGATGAGTATATTTGCATTCCTTCATGGAATACTTTCAACCTATGTTGAATGACCTCTCCAATCTTACAAAGATCATCGTTGAGTGTGTACAATGTCCAACAATCTCTTCTTACAAAACACTTTGTGCAATGAATCGACCAACATTACTTATTATAGATAATTATTAATATACTTGACAAAATTTAGATATTTATACTTCAAGATATGACATGAGACTATTGAGGAATTTAATATCCAAACTATTAAGTTCCATGTGGAAGAAACAAACTTAGATTGGTTTAGTATACAAACTCACCTTTATTTCTCAACGCCCAACACTCATTTACTTTCTGGTAAGGATACAATAAAACTGGTCAATCTCCATAAGTTCTTAGTAGTACTTGTTGTTGTCCAACAAGACAAATAGGACAATATAGGGAATATCCTTCCTTCATATATTCAAGATAGAATAGATTCTTATTTAGATGTTTTTGAAGAACCTACAAGTCTACTTGTTCCCCACAACACAAGATCTATCTAATTCCAAGTTCTTCTTCCCAATTGTTCTGCATATTGCATAATAGTTTATAGATCAAGAATCAATCAATAAATCTTATTTAGGATGGTAAGGATAGTCCTAGAACTTCTCCTTGTGTTACTCCAGTTATCCTTGTAGCCAAAAAGGAAAAATAAGAATGGAGATTGAGCACATTATATTTAAAAGCATTGAACAAGAACGATGTGAAATATTGGCACCTGCTACCCAAGATTGATGATCTCATAAATTAGTTTAAAGAAGACAAATATCTTAGAAATATTGACCTAAATTTTATTTATCAATGAGCACATATGAACCCTTATAATTATTAGGAAAAACTCTCAAGATCAAATATGTGTTGGATTACTGAGAGGGGGGTTGAATTAGTAATAGAGAAATTATAATCCTTTTTAACCAAATAATCCAAGTGTTATATCAATGTAGAATTATTATCGAATAATGAGCAATAAGAGATGAACAATCAAACACATACATAGTACACCAGTGTTTTACGTGGAAACCCAAAGTAGGAGAAAACCACAGAATGATTTTTCTTATATGTATTGAAGAATTACATTCATTGGAAGAACCAACTTCCTTTATTTTCCAGCTGCAACTAGAAGGAGGCTCCAACCCTCTAGTTTCTCAGGCTACAACCTGAGGGAATCTCCAACTCCTCAATTCTCTAGCTACAACCAGAAGGAGGCTACAACCCCCTATGTTCTTTGGCTACAACCAGAAGGTGGCTACAACCACATGTTCTTTCCCCATCCAACTGCCCCGAAGTAGAAGTAGAATGATGGAACCATTGTCACACTATCACTGTGAGATATACTACTATAAACTTGTACCAATAAACCTGAACCATGCATCAACTTGTACCTCAACCTGTAATCAACCTATACCATAAACAAGTGCATCAACCATGCACCAACCTGTACCATAAACAAGTGCATCAACCATGCACCAACCTATACCATAAACAAGTGCATAAACCATGCACCAACCTGCACCAAACATTGTGTCAAGTACTCATCAACTATGACTCATCAATATGTACCAAAATCATCAACTATACACCTCATGTATGTTCCAACTCATCAACTACTTGTCTCAACCATGTACCCAACTTGTACCTCAACCAAAATCCCTCATCAATTTCATCATAAAAGTATGATTTGTAACTCTGTAATAAACCTGGTGTATATTATCACATACTCTGTAATTAGAAAGCCTTGCCTCTTATTTATACTCTCCAAGTAGCTTCCTTAAAAACATCTTCTAGGTCACTTTGCCCACTTTCCTTATTTTAGGGCTAACCCACTTCTAATTTCTCCATTAAATTTATTATTTAAATAATTTATTTTGTATTCACTTTGAATTATAGTATACTCATCACTTTAATTTATTATTTACCTTCTAAAATCTCTTAAACCACTTTGACTACTTTGACCTTTTGGGGCTTCTAGATGACATAAGAGGGTCATCCAACTTCATAAGACCATAACTCTCAAACCGTGAGGAGTTATGTGAAATTCCACATACCACCAGAAATGGAATGACATGTACCATCCATATATAATAGTATTACTTGAAAATATATCAAAACTCATACCATTATCCATCAAACAAACTTGGGTCCATTACCCAAACCTGAGTTCTCCAACTTCTCATGGCCATAACTCTCTAACCGTGAGGAGTTATGTGATGTTCCACATACCATCGAAAATGGAATGACAAGAAATATCCATATAGGGTAGTTTCACTGAAAAATTCACTAACCTTCATCTCATTATTCCACAAATAAACATGGGTTCTCTAACCATACTTCTAGGATACCTCAATCCGCAAAGCATCTTCCCGTGAGGGATTTCACCATAATGGGACCACTTTGGAGTTCATCCATCTGTACTTCTTATCAACCACGACAAGAAAATAATGATTCATATTTACATCAAACAAAATTGGGTCCATTACCCAAACCTTTTTGCTACCGAGCTTTCTTCAAGGGTTGACATCAATGACAACCAACCTTAATCAACAATATCCCCCTTTGGCATTGATGGCAACACTCTGATGCAATACTGAAGTCATATCACTCATGCTCCCCCTGGAACCATGCCTCTGTCCTCTACATCTCTGTGACCATTTCTCCCCCTGGAATCATGCCTCTATCCTTTGCATCTGATAAATCTCTCCCCCTTTGTCATCAATGGAAAAGGTATCTTTCCATCCGAGGTTGCTCCCCCTGACTGAACTGTCCTCTTATGGTTCTTCCTCATGTACATCTAAGACACATAAGATAATCATTTAAAAGCATTCATTTTGGAGTAGAAATAGCTCTGAGTCTATGGCGAAGATACTCAAAGGCTTCCTGTGGAAGTGGTTTTGTAAAGATGTTTGCCACTTGTTCTTTTGTGCCCACATACTCAACTATGATGTTCTTTCCTGCAACCTGCTCCTGTAGAAAGTGATACTTGATTGGAATGTGCTTTGACTTGGAGTGAATTATGGGGTTCTTTGAGATACTGATGGCACTTGTATTATCACAATATATTGGAATGGGCTCATCATACTCAAGTTGTATCTTTGTCAGAGTTTTTTTCATCCAAAGAACCTGTGTACAAGACGATGATGTTGCAATATAATCTGCCTCGGCTGTAGATAAAGATATTGATGATTGTTTCTTTCTTAGCCATGATACTAAGCACTCACCCAAGTAGAACACTGCTCCACTGGTGCTTCATCAGTCATCAATACAACCTTCCCAATATGCATCTGTTTAGGCAATAAGTGATATATCCTTTCCTTTTGGATACCATAATCAAAACTCTTTTGTTCCTTTGAGATATCTAAAAATCCTCTACACTGCTAATACATGTGATTCCTTTAGTGCTTCTTTAAATTGTGCCACCTGTCTAACTGCTTGCATTACATCTGGTCTAGATGATGTCACTCTAATCTCTAGACTTCAAATCATCATCTTTTCTCAACTTGCAACTGATTTGCATGGGAGTGATAACTGGTTTGCAATCTGCCATTCAGAACAATTTTAGCATTTCTATGATATACTTGGTTTGAGAAATAAAAGCTCCTTGGTTGCTTTGATGTATATGGAGTCCCAGATTGAAGGATAGTTCTCCAAGTAATGAAATTTCAAATTCATTATGCATATCTTTTGCAAATTTCTTGCTCAACCTGTCATCATCAATACCAAAAATAATATCATCAACATAAAATTCAATTAATAAAATATTACCTTGACTTACCTTGATGTAGAGGTTGTTGTCTACACTTCCTTTTCTAAACCTTGCCTGATGCAGATACTTATCCAATCTAGAGTACCATACTCTAGGAGCCTGTTTTAGACCATAAAAGGCCTTCTTTATTTTACACAAATAATTTGCGTTTTCTGACAACTGAAATCCTTCTGGTTGTTCAATGTAGACTTCTTCTTCAAGTTGCCCACTCAGAAAAGCTTATTTTACGTCCATTTGATACATTTTAATATTTTTGGAGCATGCATAAGATAAAAGTAAATGGATTGCTTCCATTCTGACAACTGGGGAAAATGTCTCTTCAAAGTCGATTCCTTCAACCTGTTTATGTCCTTTACATACCAATCTAGATTTGTTCCTTGTAACCTGTCCATATTCATTCAATTTATTCATGAAGACCCACTTTGTATTGATCACATTCTTATTCTTTGGTCTTGGAACCAATTCCCAAGTGTCATTTTTCTCTATTTGATCCAATTCTTCATCCATGGACTTTTTCCAAAATTCATCCTTGTTGGATTCTTCAAAACATTTTGGTTCAATTGTAGATGAGAGTGCTAGGTGTGTTTGTTCTGGTGAATGGATTCTTCTTCTAGTCTCAACTCCTGCATCTTTGTTTCCGATAATCTATTCTAAAGGATGATTCTTTTGTTCTCGTTTATTGGGTGTCTTTAGAGACACTTGATGAACTTCTTCTTCTTCTTTTGTCGGGTTCTATTCCTCTTATACTTCTTTTTCATAATTTGCTTCTTCTTCTAAGGGTTGTTTCATTGATTCATTTTCTTCTTCCTTTGATTATGCTCTGTCTATTTCATCAATTGTCACGTTGATGCTTTCCACAACTTTTTTCAATCTTAGATTGTAACACTTGTATGATTTCCTTGTCCTTGAGTAACCAACAAGTACTCCTTTGTCCACACGAGAGTCAAACTTTCCCATTCTTCCATATTCTTTTTTGATATAGCATTTGCTTCCAAAAACTCTTAAGTGCTTCACATTTTCTGGTCTTCCTTTCCATATCTCGTAAGGAGTTTTGTTAGTGTTGTTTCTGAGCATTATTATTTTTTGAATGTGAACTGTTGTATGCACTGCCTATGTCCAAAAAATATCTGTCAATTTTGAATCCATTAGCATTGTTTGAGTCATTTCCTGTATTGTCTTGTTCTTTTTTTCAACAATTCCATTTTGTTGAGGTGTCCTAGCAATAGAGAATTTCCTTTTTATTCCATGATTGATGTAGTAGTCCATAAATTCATTTGAGGTGAATTCTCCTCCATTATCAGATCTCAAGCATTTGATTCTTGAATCCATCTCATTTTCAACCATTTCCTTGTATATCTTGAAGTTTTCAAAAGATTTTGACTTATTCTTGAGAAAGCAAACTGTAGTCATTCTTGTATAATCATCAACTAATAACATAAAGTATCTCTCACCTTTTAATCCCTTTGTTGTAGTTGGTCCAACTAAATCAATATGCACAATTTCCAGTGGTCTTGTCGTTGAATATTCCTTCGATTTGAACTTGGTCTTTGTTTGATTTCCTTGTTGACAATGCTTGCATAAAGTGTTGGTTGGTTTCGTGATCTGGGGCATTTCTCTGACTTCTTCTCTTTTGCTGACTTTGACAAGGTTATCAAAATGCATGTGACCATTCTTATGTGCCATAGCCAACTTTCATCTTCCTTTCCTAGACAACATTTTTCATTTCCAATTTCACTCAACACATATATGTTGCTTGAAGTTCTTGTTGTTGTAGCAACCAAGTTCCCTGGACCTTCTTTTCTTATCCCACACTTTTGTGAATCGAAAGTAACTTTATGACCTTGGTCACACATTTGACTCACACTCAGAAGATTATGTTTCATATCTTCTACCAGTAGAACATTTTCTTCCTTTTCATTCTTGTTCCTAATTCAAACTGTGCCTTTTCCAATGATTCTGGATGAATCACCATTTTTGAAGGAGACTGATCCATCTTTTTCCTTTTGTAATGTACGAAACTTGTCTCTATCACCTGTCATGTGTTTTGAACACCCACTGTCAACATATTGACCGCGTTTCTTCTGCTTAGCTTGTAGAGATATTGTGCATTATTCATTGCTATACTGATCTTGATTTCTTATCCATGTTGTTTTCTGAGGTTCTTGTCTGTGAATGTTGTTATTTTGTTGAGGTTATTTAGGAGGGACTTTCATTCTGCAAATTTTTTCCACGTGTCCAAAATTGTTACATTTCTAACATTCCACTTCATTGCTCAAAGATTCAAACCTGTTGTAACTTCTTCTTTGTGTTTCACTAGGTCTTCTTGAATAACCCATTTGTGTATGACTCTCAAAGTTGTTATTGTTCTTGTTGTTAGCTCTGCAATTCACAGATTTATGTCTAAAATTATTACATGTATAACATAAACCAAAAAATATAGTTTGATACCTGGGAGTTGAGGATCTTCTGAAGGGAGGTGCTCTTATGAATCCTTCTTCTTCTTGAAGCCTATCTGTCATCTTTTGATTCTAAAATATGACTCTTCTCGGTGGAGGAGTGTCCTTGTAATCTTCCTTGTATATCCTTCTATCCCCTTTGATTGTTTTTGCATAGATTTTTGTATATGCTTCCTGCTCTGTTGTTTTGGAGCTCAATCCCTTTTCTATCTAAGTGTATCCAAGTCTGGTCTTGTCAAGATGAGATTTTTCACTGCTGATAACGTCATCCAAAAATTTTGAGCTATTCTATTTTTCTTTTGAATATCATGTCTTAGTGTGACAATATTTGCTTCCAAGTTTCTAATGATCCTGTCCTTTTCTTCTAGCTTTTCTTTGAGTGCTTCTTCAATTCTTTTATCTTCTTCTATTTGAACCTTCAATTTTGTGATCATTTGTTCTAGTTCTCGAGTGTCTTTTTTCTTGTCTAGTTCTTCTTGTAGTTTCTTGTTCTTGTTCTTTTCTCTTCTGATAACTTCTATGGCACACATTAATTCTTCTCGATAGTCAACTTCCACCTCTTCAATTTCTTCTTTGACTTCTTTATATTCTTCTTCGGCTTCTTCATATTCTTCTTCAGAGTATTCTTTGTCAGCTTCTTTTACTACCATGAATAGAACTCTTCCTATCTCACTGTCACTGACTTCATCTTCATCTGACGATGAATTGTCTTCTTTGGTGCATAAGATTTTCTTGAAAACTTTCTTTGTAGTTCTTTTGAATTTATATGTGTGTTTTCCTTTTGAGTAACCTTCATCATTTCTCTTTTTCTAATGAGGAAATTTGTTAGCAAAATGACCAATACCATCACAATTAAAACAAATTACAGGAAGCTTACCTCTATAGTTGGTTCCCTTGTTCAATGTTCAGTCTTTTGACGAAGTTGGCAACTTCTTCATCATCTTCCAAGATGTCACTGTTGTTGATATATTCTTCTTCTTCTTGTCTCTTTTTCTTTGATCTTTTGGATGCTTTGAAGGCTACTTCTTTTACATCTGGATTTTCCTGTTTAGTTCTCATTTCATATGCTGTGAATATTCCATGCAGTTCATCCATGCTTATTGATTTTAGATCTGAAATTTCTTCTAGTGCTAATATCTTAGGGTTGAATCTCATACGAAGAGATCTTAGTACCTTTTGAACAATTATAGATTCTTCGATTTCTTCTCCTAATACTATGATTGCATTCACTGTTTCATTGACTTGTAAGAAGTAGGCTACAATATTTTCATCTTCCTTCATTTTTAGTTGTTCGAACTGACCTTTGTAAGTTTGCATATTTGCTTCTTTGACCATTATATCTCCTTCATAAATATTTTGAAGCTTGTCCCAAATCTCTTTAGCGGATTTACAATGTGCAACTTTGGTGAATACCGTATCACTGAGACCATTCAAAAGTGAATTTTTGGCTTTGGAATTATTCTCACCAAGTTTCACTGCTTTGTCATTTGTTGGTGGAACTGTTGGTGTTGTGTATCCATCTACAATTGATTCCCAAACTTGAAATCCCTGTGCTTGTATATATGTCTTCATCCTTATGCTCCAAAAATCATACTTCTATCCATCAAACTGTGGTATTCCATTTGTATACAAGTTGGTACTCTCCATGATCTACCTTTCAGTGGTTAAACTGATTTATGAAGGAACTCACTCTAATACCAATTGTTGGATTACTGAGAGGGGGGTGAATCAGTAATAGCGAAATTATAATCCTTTTTAACCAAATAATCCAAGTGTTATATCAATGTAGAATTATTATCGAATAATGAGAAATAAGAGATGAACAATCACACACATACACAGTACACCAATGTTTTACGTGGAAACCCAAAGCAGGAGAAAACCACGAAATTGTTTTTCTTATATTTCCTGAAGAATTACATTCATTGGAAGCACCAAATTCCTTTGTTTTCCAGCTGCAACTAGAAGGAGGCTCCAACCCCCTAGTTTCTCAAGCTACAACTCGAGGGAAGCTCCAACTCCCCAATTATTTGGCTACAACCATAAGGAGGTTACAACCCCCTATGTTCTCTGGCTACAACCACATGTCCTTGCCCTGTCCAACCGCCCTGAAGTAGAAGTAGAATGATGGAACCACTGTCACACTATCACTATGAGATATATCACTGTAAACTTGTACCAATAAACCTGAACCATGCATCAACCTATAATCAACCTGTACCATAAACAAGTGCATCAACCATGCACCAACCTGTACCATAAGAAAGCACATCAACCATGAACCAACTTATACCATAAACAAGTGAATCAACCATGCACCAACCTGTACCAAACATGTGTCAAGTACTCATCAACTATGACTCATCAATATGTACCAACAGCATCAACTACACACCTCATGTATGTGCCAACTCATCAACTACTTGTCTCAATCATGTACCCAAATTGTAACTCAACCAAAATCCCTCATCAATTTCATCATCCAAATATGATTTGTAACTCTGTAATAAAATTGGTGTATATGATCACATACCTGCAAACCTTCCTTAACTTTAAAAACAAGAGACTAGCATTTTCATCAAACTTTTCTTTAGTCTTACATGACTAGTTTTGGATTATTCAACAACTCTAACTTTAAATAATCATAACTTTGTACCTGTAATGAATAAAGATATGAAACTGATACAAAATGTTCTTCAGTATTTTTCATGCAATTCCTCTAGGTTTCACTACTTGGAACCTCTCAGAAAAGGAGTTATAGCAAAAATGGCATACCTTGCTGAATTTTGACTTATTCTATAGATCGAACTTGTAGAGCATTCCATGCACGGAATACTTGTTGAATCGATATGAAACTATTACACAGAATACTATAGATTGTACTCTAACCAATACATTTTTTCTTACTAAATTTGGATCTGTTATGAATAATTTATGACGTTTTTACCTGAAACACATGTTTTTGACTAGTTTCAGGACTAGCCGCAAACCCTATTTTCCACGGAGCATAACTCCAAAACTAGAACGACCCACAAGCTGAATTTTTTACCACAGATACTTGGATATTTTTCCTCAATGGCATAGTAATTTCATGATCGGAATAATTCTATAAAAAACATTATTGCGAAAATGGTGAGATGACCTATAATTAACATACCTTAGAAAGCATCATCAAAAGAATTTATCCTTCCTTGAATTCCAGCCTTTGTTTCTTCACCTTCCCTCAGAAATTAGGCTTAGATATCATTTGGTTACCTCATAAAGCTATAGGTATTCAATATTCTCAAGTTTATCTTAAATGAGAGAGCCTTTCCTCTTATTTATACTCTCCAAGTAGCTTCCTTAAAAACATCTTCTAGGTCACTTTGCCCACTTTCCTTATTTTACGGTTAACGCACTTCTAATTTCTCCATTAAATTTATTATTTAAAAAAATTATTTTGTATTCACTTTGAATTATAGTACACTCATCACTTTACTTTATTATTTACCTTCTAAAATCTCTTAAACCACTTTGACTACTTTGACCTTTTGGGGCTTCTAGATGACATAAGAGGGTCCTCCAACTTTGTAAGACCATAACTCTCAAACTGTGAAGACTTATGTGACGTTCCACATACCACCAGAAATGGAATGACATGTACCATTAATATAGAATTGTATTACCTGAAAATATATAAAAAATCATACCATTACCCATCAAACAAACTTGGCTCCATTACCCAAACCTGAGTTCTCCAACTTCTCATGGCCATAACTCTCTAACCGTGAGGATTTATGTGACATTCCACATACCAAAAAAAATGGCATGAAAAGAAATATCCATATAGGATAGTTTCACTGACAAATTCACTGACCTTCATCTTATTATTCCACATATAAGCATGCTTTCTCTAACCATACTTATAAGATAATTCAATCCGAAAAGTGTCTTCCCCAGAGAGCTTTCACCATAAGAGGACCACTTTGGAGTTCATCCATATGTACTTATTATCAACCATGAAAACAAAATAATGATTCATCTTTACATCAAACAAACTTGGGTCCATTACCCAAACCTTTGTGCTACCAGGATTTCTTCATGGGTTAACATCAATGACAACCAACCTTAATCAACAATATGGGATCTATCTCAACAATGGATTTTGAGGTCAATGATAATAATCTATTGTTATTTCCCACACCATTGTTTAAATCTCTCTATTGACATGTTTGTGTTCGTGTGAACTTTTTCTTACAAAAATGGGTGGGGCTAGGTGCAAGTCCTAGGAAAATTTGCAAAATAGATTACCCCAACTCATGGAAGCCTCCTAAGAAAAGGGTGGTTTCCATAGCATGGTATGGATTTTTTATATTACTTCAAAGATAAAAGAAATTAGTGTAGTGGTTCGTTTCTTGTGTTGACTAAAATCATTTAGTCAGAAACATTTGTGGTTAGTCATGACTTTTGGTATTGCTAATGTTTCAACTACATTGAATAAGAACCATCAAAGGCATATTTCACCCACATTTGGGTAATATATAGTGTTATATTTGGATGGCATATTGGTTTATAGAAATAGTTGGGAAGATCATATGTAAGATGCTAATATTTCTCTTGACCTTATTCACCAACATAAATTTCAAGAAACAATGAGATCTTAGCATGCCCTACTTGTTATGTTGACTAAATTCTGAAGTTGTTAATGCATTATGGGATCTTGACATGCCGTACTTATCTTATGTACTTGTAGGATTTTATACTTTATTTTATTTACATCTAGTTTACTTTTCTATATTGTTATAGTATTAAAGAAAAACAAATAATTGTTATTTAAGAAACACTCAGATGCATGTCCCCGCATCTAGTATTACAAGGGAATGATGCAATAATGTCGATAAATCAATACTTGATTAATCGCACAAGATTTAATATCAGTTATTTATTGTATGAAATCATTATTTAAATACAAAATATCATCTACCTCCTTCTTCTTTCCACAACCAAAATCATGGGCCTAATTGGCATGATGTTGGTTGTGAACGACACAAACGATGAATATAAAGAGCACGACCATGACGATGGGTATGTTGGGAGTTCCATGCATCACATTAATCTGCAAAAGTTCAAACAAAGCGAGGATGATATCAGATATATAGAGTGGGTGTGTGAGTGATATTTGAGTCTGGAAAACCTCCCATATCGTCAAGGCATGCAAACAATCTATCCATGTCAAATTTCAATGCATACATAAATAGTTTGAAAATTTTGTAATGTTGGACCCATTCACAGGTCATTGTTGCCCATCATGTCTATCCCTAGTACAATATATTTTAGTTGTTTACTTTAAAATTCATTTGAGATGCATGTCCCCACATCTAGTACTGAAAGGGCATGCAATAACGTCGATAAATAAGTACTTGATTAATTGCACAAGCTTCAATATCAGTTATTTCTTGTCTTTGTTTTTTTCTCTTATCTAAGTACTTGTTTTCTCCATAAAGAATATTATTACAAAATCATTATTTAAATATGAAATCTCATCTACTTCCTTCTTCTTTCCATGGCCAAAATCATGGGCCTAATTGACATGATGGTTTTGAACGACATAGATGATGAATATAAAGAGCATGACCATGACAATGGGTATGTTGGGAATTCCATGCATCACATTACTCTGAGAAAATTCAAACGAAATGAGGACAATATAGGTTGATATATAGAGTGGGTTTGTAAGTGAAATTTGAGTTTGGAAACCCGATCATATCGTCAAGGCATGTGAATAATCTATCCATTTCAAATTTCAATGCATATAGAAACATTTTGAAAACAATTCAACGTTGGCCCCATTCACAGGCCACTGTTGCCCATCATGTCTAGCCCTAGTACAATGTATTTTCGTTGTTTCCTTTAAAATTTGAACGCTACGCATGTCCCCGCATATAGTACTACAAGGGCATGCAAAAATGACAATAAATAAGTACTTGATTAATCACACAAGCTTCAATATAAATTATTTCTTGTCTTTGGTTTTTGTGCTCATCTAAGTAATTTTTTGCTCCATAAATAATATTAGTACGAAATCTTTATTTAAATACAGAATCTCTTCTACCACCTTGTTATTTCCATGGCTAAAATCATAGGCCTAATTGGCATGATGTTGGATTTGAATGAGACAAATGATGAATATAAAGAGCACGACCATGACAATGGGTATGTTGGGAGTTCCATGCATCACATTAATTCGAGAAAATTCAAAGGAAATGAGGATGAGATCGGTTGATATATAGAGTGGGTGTGTGAGTGATCTTTGAGTCTAGAAACCCTCCCATATCATCAAGGCATGCGAACAATCTATCCATGTCAAATTACAGTGCATAAAGAAACATTTTGAAATAATTTCAATGTTGTCCCCATTCACAGGTCATTGTTGCCCATCATGTCTAGCCCTAGTACAATGTCTTTTAGTTGTTTTCTTTAAAATTCAACCAATATGCACATCCCCACATCTAGTGTTTCAAGGGCATGAAATAACGTCCATAAATAAGTACTTGATTAATCATACAAGCTTCAATATCAGTTATTTCTTGTCTTTGTTTTTTTCTCTCATCTAAGTACTTTTTTTCTCCATAAAGAATATTAGTACGAAATCATTATTTAAATATGAAATCTCATCTACCACCTTCTTATTTCCATGTCCAAAATCATGGGCCTAATTGGCATGATGTTGGTTTTGAATGACACATATGATGAATATAAATAGCACGACCATGACAATGGGTATGTTGGGAGTTCCATGCATCACATTAATCTGAGAAAATTCAAACTAAAGAAGGACGAGATTAGTCAATATATAGAGTGCGTGTGTCAATGATATTTGAGTCTAGAAACCCTCCCATATCACCAAGGCATGCGAATAATCTATCCATGTCAAATTTCAGTGCATAAAGAGACATTTTGAAAAAAATTCAACGTTGGCCCCATTTACAGGTCACTGTTTCCCATCATGTCTAGCCCTAGTACAATGTATTTTAGTTGTTTCCTTTAAAATTCAACCAAGATGCATGCCCCCTCATATATTATTGCAAGGGAATGCAATAACTTCGATAAATAAGTACTTTAACATTCTCACAATATTCAATATCAGTTATTTCTTGTCTTTGTTTTTTGTTCTCATCTAAATATGTTTTTTATCCATAAAGAATATTAGTACGAAATAATTATTCAAATACAAAATCTCTTCTACCTCCTTCTTCTTTCCATGGAAAAAATCATGGGCCTAATTGGCATGATGTTGGTTTTGAATGACACAGACGATGAATATAAAGAGCATGACCACAACAATGGGTATGTTGGGAGTTCCATGCATCACATTAATTCAAGAAAATTCAAATGAAACGAGGACGAGATCGGTTGATATATAGAGTGGGTGTGTGATTGATATTTGAGTCTTGAAACCCTCCCATATCGTCAAGTCATGCGAACAGTCTATCCATGTCAAATTTCGGTGCATAAAGAAACATTTTGAAAAAAATTCAAAGTTGGCCCCATCCACAGGTCACTGTTTCCCATCATGTATAGCCCTAATACAATGTATTTTAGTTGTTTCCTTTAAAATTTGAGTGAGACACATGTCCCCGCATCTAGTATTGCAGGGGCATGCAATAACATCGATAAATAAGTACTTGATTAATCGCACAAGATTCAATATCAGTTATTTCTTGTCTTTGTTTTTTTCTCTAATCTAAGTACTTTTTTCTCCATAAAGAATATTAGTAAAAAATCATTATTTAAATACAAAATATAATATACCGCTTTCTTATTTCCATGACCAAAATCATGGTCCTAATTGGCATGATGTTGGTTTTGAATGACACAAACAATGAATATAAAGAGCACGACCATGACAATGGGTATGTTGGGAGTTCCATGCATCACATTAATTTGATAAAATTCAAACGAAACGAGGAATAGATCGGATATATAGAGTAGGTGTGTGAGTGATATTTGAATCTAGAAACCCTCCCATTTTTTCAAGGCATGCGAACAGTCTATCCATGTCAAATTTAAGCACATACAGAAACAGTTTGAAAAAATTTCAATGTTGGCCCCATTCATAGGTCACTATTGCCCATGTCTAGTCCTAATACAATTTATTTTAGTTGTTTTCTTTAAAATTCGTTTGAGACACGCGTCCCCGCATCGTTGTTGTAATATTATGACAACAATGATAATATTTACGATGATGGTATAAATATGAATGAACTTCTCTTGGTTTCAAGAATAATTTATTCTCTATTGAACAAGGCCAAACACGTGAAGGTGGAATCTCATATGGCCCCTCCCCTCGCCCTCACATCACTCTCAATTCCTCAATACCCAATATATAAAATAGAAAATAAATGAAAGCAACATAGTAATCATGGATAGAAACTACCAAAACAAAAATTAATTAAGGTAAATGAAATTATGAGTTTGTAAATTATAATTTTAGTTTAGCATGTACGCTATGGCCACTATTTTAAATCTTGACATAATAAACAACATGTAACATAGGATATAAAAAATGGCATAAAAATTAAAAACATGTAATTAACCCACACAATTAAATTATTTAAAGAGAATATTTCATACAAATTAAAATATATAGTTACATACCTCATCCAAATCAACATATGTATCATTCTTCTTATGTATATACTTCTTCATCCAACTCGACATATGTATCATTATTCGGTTCAGAAACTATTTTGAAAGGATTGATGATATCATCATTGTCATCAATGTAATTTTCGAGCATATCTTCATCGACATCATCATCAAGAACTGCATTGTCTCATATGCCCGATTCATCTTCCTTGTCTTCTCTGTCTATCGACCAATCTTCTTGCTTTGTCTTTGGCACATAATCTTCTTCTTCAATATCATCTTCTTCCTCTACAATATAATTTACTGTTCTTCCTATTGGATCATATATAATAGCAAATGACCAATCCCTCTCACTTGGAACCTTTGAGTAAAAGAGTCAAAGACAAGTTTACATTGGCTTGGAAAAACATAGTGATCATGTCCTCTTTCAAAAATGTTGTTTTAATCATCAGAAATCCATTGGCATGTTGAATAAAAATTCTTTCCTCATCACATTCATGCATTTGTAACCTATACCATTTGACATCGAACATAACTATTTTGAAGGACTTAAAGTCACACTCAAGTATATCATCCAAATACCCATATTATCTATTTTCGTATTCTCACGGATGTTTGTTACTCCTAGAGGAAACACTAGTGACCTGGAATACTGTAGTTATCCCACTATCAGAAGTTTTCCTAGTTTCATCCAACTATTTGATGTGAAATTTACGACCATTGCACCACATAGCCTTGTGGTGTTTCAACTGCAATACACCAAACATGTAAAATATGCATTGTCAATTAATAAACATATTTATATAACTAGAAAAGTATTTCAAAAAAATGCACTTCCAACCACATTAATATAATATAAATTAACTAAATGAAATGGGTGAATTTGTTTTCCTGTCCATCTTTCAAACCATATACTAAATCATTTTCCCTCTGCATAGCACTGACATCTCCATTATGACGAGCTTCTCTAACCAATTTAGACAATTTTTTCCATGATAACCTACAACCATGATGTTGTTTACATATTTCAATCCATACCTTCATCCAGTATTAAATGTAGGGCATCCCAATATTGAGCAACCAAATCAAAAAATCATAATTCACCAATATTAAAAATTAGTTAAAACCATGGTAAATATTAATAATTAGTGAAGTAATAAATAATAAATGAGTATGATCATATATTACACAAAAAACAAAAATTTAAATGTATTATAAATCTTCAAAATTTAATTACCTCTCACTTTCTTCATTCTACCTTTCCCCAACAGGTGCTCCCCTTCAATTGTTTTGATGGAGTTCACATCCCAAACACGATCCACTGCATGCATAGCTAGCGCTAATAATTTAGGAAGATACTAACTAATATACACCATGTATTGATATACCATATATGCCTCCACCATAGAACCCTAAGGACATGCTAACTAATATACACCATGGATTGATATACCATATATCCCTCAACCATAGAACCCTCAGGACATGCTCTTTGTCTAACCAAATCCTTCAATGATTTCAAGTGCCTCTCCACCATCCACATTGACCTTGCATGTACAAGTACGCACATTTCAATCTCCTCAACTTGGTGTATAAGGTAGTGTTCTTGTGCATTGAAAAATGTTGGAGGTAAATACTTTTGCATTTCACACATTATCCAAGGAATTTCTCTCTTCCAATACTTTATATCATATTGATGGATTTATTTCAATGAATACCATCTATAGATCACGATGCAAGAAAATAACATGTTTCAACAAAACATGATATATATTACATTAGAAGTAAAACATATGTCATTAAGTACAACAACAAATTGAAAAAACAGTTTGCATATAAATCACAACTACTTACCTCATGTATTTGCCAAGATCATATATAACTTGTTTGGTGTTCTTGTCAAAGTAGTTTGGGAGAGATAGAGGTAGAACATACTGTAGCAATAAAAATGAATCGTTGTTTGTTTCCAAACTAGTAGACAAAAAAAATAAAAATCTTAAAAAATGTATACGACCAATATATAAATATATATACCAAAATTATTACCTTAATGAAGGTATGCGAATCATGTGTTTTAACCCACCAAATTTACCTTTCTTCGTTAAAATGTTATTATGTTTGAAGAAAATCCTGTGGGAAATTCAATTCTTTGAATGACCTCTTTTACATCATTGTTTTGTTGCTATGTTAATAACCATGGAAGGTTATTTCGGTCTCCATCGCTATTTTATTGGATCACACTTTGCATTGCATGATTGGCTTCCTGAATGTCAGTACAAATTTTGACAATTTTGTCTTTTTCCCTCCTACCATCTATGATTCGCCATAACGTTTTTGTCACATTTTTCTCGATATGCATTGTATCAAAAAAATGATCTTTTTTAGCTCCTTATAGTAGGAAACCTCATGAATTGAGTGGGATAACATTTCATTCCTCGTGAAAGCCCATGAATATGGTAAAATAAATTCAATAATTAAAATAAAAATTCAAAACAATATTACACATACGATACACAAATAAATTGTGTAGCTTGACGATTTATGTTATATTCCAACCTCCATCGGTGAGGTGTCATTCTTCATGGTTTTAATCCAGTCTCTTCTTTCCAATTGAAAAGATGTTTGTCAGTAGTACGATACCTATGGTTCTTAGGGAGGAAGTGCCTATAATCATCAAACACCATCTTTCCTAAACTTTTTGAATGACAATACTTCATCTTAGGAACACAAAATGGACATGAAAACTTGCCCTTCGTTTGAAGACCTGCAACAGATGGGTTAATGTCAATTATACAATAGGATTATTTAAAAAACATGCATGTTATATTTGAATAATTATATAGTATTAAAGTTCAACAAAATGTTACATACCACAAAAATGTGTTAGTCCTGGGGCATCGTGAATTGTCCATACAAGTATTCCATGAAATTGAAATTTATTCTCCCCAATTGGCTTACAGATGTCATACATAGTGATGTTGACCCATAAATTTAGTAACTTGTTGATAAGAGGCTCAATATATACATTCATATATTTAACTTGGTACTTACCTAATTGTTTGAAATTACACATAATTAATACAATGATATGTATATTATATAATTCAATAAATAAATAAATAAAATATATTATGCAAAAAAAGAAACAAATGAAAATGTTACATTCGAAAAATTAATGTGAAGAAATACCTGGAACAATCATTGTCAACATTATGTGCTCCCTCTTTATTGACATCCAAGGAGTAATTTTAATGTTGATAACAAAAATAGGCCACACTGAGTAAATAGACCTAAGTTCTCCAAATGGATTAACACCGACAATTGCCAATAAAAGCCTAACATTACGAGGTTCATATTTAAATTCTACCCATTTTTCCTCAATTTCCCTAAATGCATAACGATCTGTAGGAATTTGAAGAAAATCATCTCCACTTATGTTTTGTGCATGATAATTCATAAACTGTTTTATGCTTCCACACCTGAACAATCACTGCAAACATGGAATTATGGGAATATGACAAAGAAACTTTCGAGGAACCCTATTTGTTACTTGATCAGTTCGATATCTACTGATATGACATTGTGGACATTATATTTTCGACGCATGTTGTCCATAATATATAATATGATCATTACGAAATGCATCTATTGTTTGATACTCCATTCCAATGTCTTTCATAATGGCATGTAAATCTCGATATGTGAAAGGTAAAATATTTGACGATGGTAAAATAAATCCACCTAACAATCTACAACCCAAAAATTAACTAGTTAATTTAAAGAATATTAATCATAAATATTACATTCTTATTTTACACATTAATTAACATTAAAAAGAAACGAGAAAAAATCAACCTTTATGTATATGTGATGAAACAAATCACATACCTTAGGATCCGTGTCATACAAGTGTTCAAAAAATGATTTATAACCTTTAAGTTCACCAACAACAATATAGAAGAGAGAATATTTGCTCTTGAGCCTTTATAAAGTCGTTTATTTTCCTTTTCTATCAAAGGTTCATCATAAATACCATCATTGTTCCCATCCTCATCCGATTGAGCGAACAAGTCTTGGATCATTTTATTTGTCCCATCATCTTGAACTATGTTATTATTTTCATCTTCTTCTATGGGATCATTGACTTGATCTTCATTATTCACTTCATGTTCCTCATCTTGTACAACATCATTTCTACTACTACTTGGTGCATTCTTCATAAATTTAGGGGGGAATTCTAACTTTATAATTACAAACAATCATGCAAAATTAGTGTGTATAAAAAATATTAAAACAATATAAAATTTTATAAATACAATCAATATAAAGACGGATAATGAATATATAGCTAATTACCATGGGGCGATATTCATTTGATCCACCGTCAATATGCCCATATCTCCTACAATGTATTTTAGTTGTTCATATTAAAATTCTTATGGGACGTGGAGAACAACATATTTTGCAAGGGCAATAACATTTATCGTCACCCTTTTCACCCTCTTTACTTTTTTCCCACCTCTAATATTTTCTGACATTCTTCCCCACAAAAAAAAATGATGATTATCTTATAAAATTGAGTGGTGTAATAAAATATCTATTATATTTTTATAATGCAATTGACATATGAAAATAAATATGTTTTTCGCTTGACAAGAACACCTTATACCTTTTCTGAACCATCGTCGTTATAGAAAACTGTCGCAACATCTCTAAAATGAAACATGTTTATTATTCTTTTCCGTCAAGATTCCAAAGAATTTTGACCAAGTCAATGTTGACTTAATCAAATAGTGGGTGACCATTTGAAGAGAGTAAATTCTAGCACTAATATCATCGGTAGTGAGACGAAACTAGATATATCGTCAGTATTGAGACACACATAGAGATATCATCGGCATTGATACGAAGATAGAGTAACCATAGGAATTGAGACGAATCTAGAGGTTTCTATCTCAAGTCTGATGAATTCGAGCATGATTGAAAAAAAATGAAAAAATTTAAATATTTATCTTGTATTTTTTGACAGTACAACCAATTTTTCCCATACCGTCGAAAATAGTTCGTCAAAATTTTTCAATATGTAGTAGTGATTCTATGGAAATCATTTATATATTGAGGCTATAAAATGAATACCCCCTGGGACATCATCAACAAGTTAATTGAGATTGTGCAATAGATCATGCGGATCGAGATGTGCAACATGCACTACGATTTTTTGATCATAGTGCACTCTGCTTAAGTGTTCTAATGGTTTCTTTAGACACCACCTTTATCTTTGAAATTTTTCATCCCTCTTTGATTATCTACAATAATGTGTTCTATGTTTCATGTTGTTTTCCACCATATTCCCCAACATGGTATTAGAGCTGATGGTTTAAAACTTGACATGTTATCGACAAATCTTGTTGAGTCGAATTTGTGGTGCGATTGACTCTGGGCCGATGATTTTTTTTTGGAACTCATTGAAACAGACGAGTCTATCTAGATATCGAAGATGGATTCAAAGATTGATAATATTGTTCTTAATGGATCAAATTACGAAGTATGGGCACTAGACATGGAAACCCTACTAAAGAGTAAAGGACTATGGTAGTATACAAAGGTTGTGATTCCATATCCAACAGACAACCAGGCAAAGTTCATTGTTTATGAAAAGAAGGATGATGTGTTAGGATTCATTATGACCTACATCTCACAGGAGATTCATTTTCACCTTAGTGGAATCGATTGTCCTGACCAAGTTTGGAAGAATTTGAAAACCTTGTTCGACTGAGTTGACAAAAGCCATGTCATATAGTTGGAGAAATAGTTGATATCTCTTGATCCTCATTCTTTTGAAAGAATGGACTATTTGGCATGTGTCAAGGAACTATAGTTTAAATTGGCTGAATGTGGGAAGAGCTATTAGAAGAAGGATGGTGTTATCACTCTGTAATTTCTAGAGATTGTAGAAGAAATGACAGAGGTAACCACAAAACCACTTTGGAAGATGGGATCTAGCCCTGCCAGCTTCAAAGAGGGATCTCTCTGTAATATTTAGATTTGTTAAGATTAAAATATTAGGATAGTTATGATAGTTGAGGATTTTTTTATTTTGATTTGAATTATTTGGTTTATTAAATGCTTAAATTACCATTGGGCTATGGGGCCTGTCTCTTAAAATAGGGATATGTTTCATCTTTTATAAAGTTTCTTCACAGGGAAAGATAGTTAAATTGTTTGGATCTGGTTAATTTGGATGAAAAGAATAGGAAGAAATGAAAGGAATTCCATCAAGTAAAAGAGCAGTTAAGAATTTATTTTACTTAATTTCAGTTGAAACCATATAAATTATTCAAAGCCAAAAATAGAGTATATTAAAATAAGTTTTGTTCATCAACCTGCTTTTGAATAATTAGGATTAGAAACACATAAAAATGATAATAGAGAAAGGAAAACATAAATTAAGATAGATTCACTTCACCAATAGTTTGACACAAGAATCTTTTGAAAGAGCTCTTTTTTATTACTGATCAATCCGCTTGAATATTACAAAATAACTTTCTTGGATACAAAAATCAACCTTGAATACTTCGAAATGAGAAGTATTTATTCATTTATTTACAAAATTTCTTGTCATAAATGATCAGAATATATTTTAGGAATATCTAAACTAGTTGTATCTCTAGTTACAAAAATATAGAAATATTTTAGATCTATTCAAATTTCTAATGTTGATTTAATGGAAACTGTTGATAATCTGTCTCTTTGACTTCTGCTTAGTTGTTGGTCCTTGTTGCTGAAAAGTATAACCCACATTTACTCAATTAAATAGCATAATTTGCCCCACCTTTTCTTACTTGGGATTGACATTTTGAGTAATTTCCTGTAAATTTCATCCACCTTTGTGTATTTAGAAAAAGTGGGTTTGTTGATGAAAATGTGTTTGATCTCATGTTGAATGTTCAAATCAAACTGTGGTGTTTCCAGGGATGCTTTCCCAGTGATGCTTCCTTCTATTCCTGTAAATTTTGAATTATCTTTTGCCACTGTCTTTAATTTCTAGTTATAATCAGGCAAAGTGATTAACTTGTCATTTGACACTAATAAACCAGGCAGTCCTTTCTTGTTTAGCACCTCAAACTTGTTGAAGAACCTCTACACACCTATGTCCATAACCTGGCATTTTTCTTCCAATTGCAACATGAGGCCTTTCTTAGTTAGAACCGTTTTTACTTCCAGGATAGTTTTAGTTTTGTCTTCTATCTATAGCTCCTCTAACTCCTGTTAATTTTTAGAGAATTTAGAAACCCGATGAGATATGTGGCTTATATTGTCTTTTCTCCCAATTCTTCCATAATTATTTCAATGGCTCCTCTAGCTTTCTAAATTAACTCATGTTTCTCAAAGATAATCTGTATAGAAGGAAAAATCTCTGTCATGAATTTATTGATGTCTATCCATATATTTTCCTTATCTTGGGCTAAGGTATTAGCCATGGTTGTTTCTTTTCCTAAATGTTGTAGTCGTTTGTTAAGCCTCTGAGATTTATGTATTTTTGCTTGATGACAAGTCTCGATCCTTTCTTTTTGTTCCTGTAATGACTTTAATTTTTCGTGTAACTTTTTGATTTATACTCCTTGTATGGACATGTTCTCCATAGCTATCACTAGTTTATCTTAGGCATCTGAAGTTTGTGTTGGGGTTGATGTTGATGTAGAAACTTATATTGTTCTTATCCCTGTCAGGGGCACTACATCTAGTGGAACCATGGCCAATTGTGCATTGTTCTCTTTTTCCTTGATCAACTTATCCATCTCTGCTTCCATTTCCCTAATATGTGCATTTTGCACCATAATCAATTTGATCAATTCTTCCTTTTGGCTCTTTGTATCAACCACCTATTTAGTCTGAGAATCCTTTATAACTGCTAGCTTCAATTGTTTCCTGAGTGCTGCTATGTCAACATTCTTCTTCTTAATCAACTCTTTTGTTTCTTTGAAATTAGTTGTGTCATATCCAATCTTGAGTACTAATTCCTCTAATGATTTTATCTTATTATCCTTGGCCAAATAAGATATCTTTTCAATCTTCAATCGAGATTGGATGTTAGTCAGTGATACCTGTAATTTGGAAGCTATCATTGAAGCATTTTTCAGGGTTGAAAAAATCATCTCCCATGTTTGTCTGTGCATATCCATATGATCAATAGGATGGGCATCCTTTATATCAAATTCAAATGAAGTCTTCTTGTAATAAATTGTTGTCTTTGGATAGGGACTCGTGCTTGTAAAAATTCCATTTTCATTCTTCCCTTCTCTATGTCAAAATCCAACAAAAATATGTATTGAGCAGTAGAATTTTGTTTCCAAAATTGAGTATAAGTACTTCTTTTGAGAAGTTCATTCTTTTGCTTAATTTACTTGTATTTATCAAAACTATTTGACTCCTTTTTCTCCATGAATTGATTCAGATGTTAGATTTGTGTATAGATTCCTTTGTGAAGATGATGATGATGAAGATCCTGTAAACAAATTGGTTGATTGTGCTGGAGAGTGTGTTCCTTCCAAGACTATTGTAGATTGCATTTATCCCTCTTTAAGAAAACTTGTTGTAGGAATGGTTTTAGTTTTCTTCCTACATATTTGAAAATCATCTGCTGAGACCTCTGTGACTGAAGGAGAGTTTTAGTTCCTTGATATTTTCTCTGCTTGTCTCTAAGGTGTGATGGTGTGTGAAATGGTCATAGAAAAAGGTTTTTCTCCTGCTTCTTTCAAGGTGTTCTCTTCCCACTGAGCCTGGTTCATTTATTTTTCAATCTTTGGCCTTTGTGTATGCACATAGAGGGTGGTCTTCTGTTTGGTCCTCAACTCATAAACAATTCCAAATGCGTCATATGACCAAGTGAAGCTTAGAGTAAACTTCATCTGTTTTAAGAGGATGTTTGCTTCTTCACCTATTGCTCTATTGTTGCAAATAAATGGTCCTATATGAGTTTTAATTATGAACTAAGATTTTTTCTTGGCTGCTACAAAGTGGATTTCATATGAATTTATCATTTGTCTTATGTACTCCAATGCAAAAATCCTCATTGGGAGGTATTTAGGAAACTTATATGGTGGCAAGTCACATCCATACACCCTTATTTCTGTATAATTATGGCATAAATACCAGTCACCTGTCTTAGCCTGATTAGTTAGATGTAAAACCTTCTGAATTTCTTCACTAAGCCTAGGTTCTATACTGCTTCTCAGTAAACAAGTACTTGGATAAATGAATTGATCAATAAAATATTTGAAATTGTACTTCATTGAGTTCTTTCTCACCAATGAAGCCCCAAAGATGACTGACTATGGGCTTCCTTGTTCATTTAGCTTCTGGAGTGCGAAAGGGAACATGTCTGCTTGATAGAATATGAACATATAAACCAAAATTGAGGAATACGTGAACATTCCTTCAGTTGGAAACTTAAGAAATTGTTCATGAATACTCTCAGCTAATAATTGACTTAAATTGAACTTCATAGAAACCTTTTCTTCTATAGAGAAAATGGACAGAAAACCTGAAATAGGTTCATCTACCCATTCATCGGAATAATATCCTAATAAACATGAGAGCATGGAGATAATATGATTAGCCTTCTCTGGGAAAATAGAAGAGGGGTATGGTGGATTTTTCTTAGGCAGTTGGGCATATTCAGGGAGGAAAATTTCAAAAATTTGGGTTCTCTGGGAAAAGGTCAATTTCTAATATATTTCATTTAGGGATTCAACAAAGAAAGGGGTGGGGGAGTTATTTTGAGGGATCTGCAACATTTGGTCAATGGTATCAAGGGTAATTGTAAACAGAATTTCACTAGTGTGAGATGCAATGGCTCTTTGGCTTGGCATATAACTAGCTTGGAATTTAAGGACGAATTTAGGGAAAGGGTAGGTTTGGGGAAACATGTAGAGGGGTAAATTGGATTCCCAAAGTCCAATTTCATCACTCTGGTCAAGGAAATTATCCTTCATCCAGTAGTATAATTTGAATAAATCGAAATCACACTTAGGCTCTGCAACTTTATAATCTGTGTCTACCAGAGGAATGTGGTTGAGGTCAATTGGATGGGGAACCATTGGATTTTCAAAGGTGTCGACAGACTTTCCTTTGGGAGCCATAATTGAAAAAATGACAATGGAATAGGTTAGAAAATGTTGTAATTACTGGGAAAATAGCTCGCCAGTTGAAGGTAAGTGATGGAGGTTGTAGTTTGACAACAAGATATGCTCGGTCTTCATGGGTTCTTAGTCGGAAAATAGTGTAACAGGGGGAAAACGGTTTTTTTTTTATGTGCAGGGATATCTGTTAGGGTGCGTGATCATTACGGGACAACTAACGGTCATGGGGGAAGGGCTTAATTGGATAATGAATAGGAGGTGTGGGGACATGTGTCATGTATGGAGAGGAAGAAACAGGCAGGAAAAGTGAGCAGTGTTGGGAGTGACTTAGGCATATTTTGGAGGGGGGGTAGGTGGTGTGTGGTAATCGAATGGGGGGGGCTGCGAAACAATGAGGAGGTGCCACATTAGGTGTGTCTGAGGCAAGGAAAAACCACTTTTCAGACCCCCCCCTCCATCAATAAAGGTATGTTTGGCGGGGGGGGGGGGGGGGGCGCGAAAACAATTTAGGGCCATCGATCGGGAAATGGATGATGTCGTCAGGGTAGATCTGTGTGAAATTTATGCACTACAAGACAAAATCTCTTGTCAATTTTCCAACTTTGGATAAAAAATATGCTCCATAAAGGAAAATATTTTCTTTTTGAAACCTTTACATTCTCATTTATTTTTCCTATACTAATCTAACTTATTTCATCAACTTAGGGTGCATTTTAATGTGCAGACCCTGTTTAATTTTCTCTCAAGGGAAAATTTATCTAACTTATCTTCTATCCTATGCATCTAACTAAATAATACATCTTAAACAATTCAATTAATTTCTTCCTATACCTAACTATTTTATCCAAGATTAAACATTTTGGCTAAAAAATATTCTCTAACCTGACAACAGAAATTGAAAATTGTTTGATCATGATTAAACTGTATGATTCAAACTTATTTTTCTTTTCATGGGGTTTTCTTGTTTTTTTTTTTTTTTTAATTTCATTTTCTCCTTTTTTCTTTTCTTTTCTTTTCTACCCTCTTTTCATTTACATTATTTTTTTATCTTTTTATTTTTCTTTTGGAAATCATTTGCAAAATGTAATATTATTTACAATATAAAATCACTGGAAGAAAGATATTCAATCACCATTTGATACTATTAACTATAGGACTTCGACAGATGGAAAACTCATCGATCTAGTCTTGATGAAATTGAGAACACCTTTCAATGTGTTCATGTTGACTTTCCACACCAACTGGAAAGAACACAAGGAAGATGGTAAGGATTACACCTTTGAATCTTTCTGTGGTATTTTGATTACTGATCAACATAGATATCTTGGAGAAGGAAATATTGGTGGTAAATACCAAGCCCACTTTCTCAATGGAAATGGTAATATGGATTCCAAGAATAGAGTGCAATCTGATACTTATACTCAAAAGCATGCATACCATGATCAGAGACATCGAAGACAACAACGATGAATTTGAAAGAAGAGGACATGCCATTACTGTGGAAATATTAGACATGTGGAGAAAACTTGTTGTATGAAGAAAGACGATTTAGATAAGTTTAAACGCCTTGAAGGAAACGTTCTTGTTGTCCGTCGAACTGATAATTTCACCTTCCAAGTTAGGACTTCTTAGGACTTGTCTCATTCTATGTAGAGTGAATGGGTTGTTGAATCTGGGTGCACTCACTATATGGCTAAGTATTCCACTTTATTCATGAGACTGAATAAATATGAGAGTAAAATCTATGTTGTCGGCGATTTTTCTTTGGATGTTGTTGGTCAGGGTGATGTTTCTTGTCAACATGGGAAAATTTTCTACATCTATCATGTGCCAAATATTATCACCAATCTATTTTATGTTTCTTAGGTGAAACAGATAGGTAAGATTGTGGAATTTTGGCTAGAATGGTTCTATGATCTTGATTTGAAGAGAGGTAATTTGATTGTTGATGGCAGGTTTCTTGACCCAATGGAAAATTTGTACAATTTTTGTGACTCAATCGACCTGAACCTGAACCCACTTCACTTGTTTCTCACACTGATGAGAGAATTCGAATTTGGCATGAATGAGTTAAACACTTAATTTTTTGAAGTTTGTAGGAACTGGAAACTCAAAACATGGTACTTGGGAAACATCATCAGGAACCATTCGACTATGGTTAAGTGTGGTGAGCATAGAACCTACTGGAATTGTTTCATAGTGATGTATTCTACATCAATATACCTTCACTGGCAAGTGAAAGGTACATTTTGACTTTCATTGATGATTTATCTCACTTCACATGGGTTGTTTTCCTTAAAAATAAGAACCTTTTATTTGAAAAGTTCAAGGAGTTTCAAGCCTTGGATGAAAATAAATGTGGTCAACCCTTCAAATGCTTGAGATCAGAAAATGGTGGTGAGTATGTCAATCTACCCTTAGAAGAATACATACTTCGATCTAGTATTGACTAGTAGTGGTTGGTTCCTCACACACCACAACAAAATGGAGTTGAAGAATGCAAGAATCAAACATTGGTTGAAATGGCCAGATGTATTTTACAGGCTAAGGACTTTCCTCCTCGCTTATGTGATGAAGCAGTCTACTGTGAAAATTATCTACTCAATCACATCTCGACTCGAGTTGTTCCTTCCATGACTCCAGTCGAAGGATGGTATGGGAAGAAGCCTTTAGTCGACCACCTCTATTTTTTTCGATGTGTTGGTTGGGATCATATTCCCGATGATTGAAAAAATAAGTTGGATGCAAAGAGTCATGCTTGCATCATGATGGGATACTCTGAAGAGTTGAAATCCTATCGACTATTTGATCTTGTCAAATGAAAAATCATTATCTCATGTAATGTTTGGTTTGATTATAAGTCTTCTAGTGTTAATTTGTTGAATGCCTCTTCTGGATTGCTACAGGATTATCCCTTTGATGTTGTAAATGACACTAGTTATCATGTTCCATTCTTCATTCCTTCGAATGGATAGTCTAAATTTCTCCTTTATTCTACTAGACCTTCGACCTCTGAGTCGACTAGTCCATCATCCTCTATTTTGACTGGTTCGTTGACTGAAGAGTCCCTGACTTTTGATTGACCTAGTGAAGTGAACCATAGTTCACCTGGTTCTTGTCTACCTCGATGGGATACCAAGGAAATTGAAGCTAGTAGAGTTGATGTTGGAGATGCCTCCTGCAGATGGTAGACTCAGAGTCAAAAGAAACATGCTAGTGTTTCCTTGATGACTCATGTACTTGAAACCTATGACCCTGTCACCTACTCATACGTTGAAGGATGACCTGAATGGGATTAGGCATTAAAGAATGAAATTAATTCTTTGTTGAGTAATTCTACTTGGGAATTGGTTCCTCGATCAAAAGGAAAGAACATTGTGAAGTGTCGATGGGTCTATAGGACCAAATTTACCTCTGAAGGTGTTGTTGAGCAACATAAAGAATGTTTGGTTGTGAAGGTATTTTTTCAACAAGAAGGCATTGAATACACTAAAACCTTTTCCTTTGTTATAAAGATGAACTCTGTTCAAATGATTCTTTTCCTTGTTGCTCGTTTTGGATGGAAAATCCAACAGATGGATGTGAAGAGTGATATTCTTTATGAAGACCTATACAAAGAAATTTTCATGGAATATCCACCTAGTTTTTTGACAGATTAAAATTTGGTATGTCAAATCAAGAAGTATCTTTATGGTTTGAAGAAGGCTCCCCAAGCTTGGTATGCTAAGATTGACAGTTTCTTTCTTCGACTTGGTTTCAGACAGTGTGAATATGATCACAACTTGTATGTTCTCCACACCAATGGAGAATCTTTAATTTTTTTTGTATATGTAGATGATTTATGCATTACTTGAAATAATAATGATTTCATCCTTAGATTGAAGAAACAACTTATTGACTCTTTTTATATGAAAGATCTTGGTACTGTGCATTATTTTTTGGGTCTTTAAGTTTTACCACTTTGTGATGGATTTCTAATTTATCAATCTAAATATGTGGTGGATTTGTTGAAATTTTTTAAAATGGTTGATTGCAAGCATTGTTCTACTCTTTTTCAATATGGAGCTAATCTTACTAAAACATGTTAAACACCCACACTCGATGCTACACTTTATCAACAATTGGTATGTAGTATTATTTATGTTACTCATAGTCAACTTGACATTTCCTTTATTGTTAGTGTGGTTTCTCGATTCATGCAAGACCCCAAAGAATGTCACTAGAAAGAATTCAAATGATTTTTTTTTATCTGAAGGGTACCACTCATTTTGGTATCAAGTATTGTCGGAGTTCATATTCACTAGTCGGCTACGTCGACTCCAACATGGTTGGCGATGGTGATGATCATAAGTCCACTTTTGGATATGTGTTTCACTATAGCACTAGACCTTTGGTGTGGTCATACAAGAAACATAAGGTAGTCTCTTTGTCAACGAAATAAGATGAATGCTGTGGCATCGTTCAAGAAGAAACTGAAGCATTTTGGATTCAAAAACTTCTGGGAGAGTTTTCCCTTCCTATTTAAACCTCGACTAAAATATATTGTGATAATGATAGTTCTATACAAGTTGCTGACAATCCTATTTCCCACAGTAAGATGAAGCATGTTGAGCTCCATGCTCACTATTTGAGATAGTTGGTTCATGAGAACATTATCTCTCTTGAATATTGCAAAACAAAAGATCAAGTTTTTGATATCTTCACCAAACCTTTAGCTGAATCCAAATTTTTCACGCTTCACACGATGCTTGGGACCCCATAAGCCACAATTATGGGGGGGTTACCTAATGAAATAATCTCACCTCTTGAAACTCCAAAGTTGTGTGTTGATGGGGAGGTATTGAAACATCAAGCATTGATGGTTCATCACACATATCCTAGGTTCAGTTAGGCAAGAGGTTGACCTATATCTAGATACAGTCGGTTGAGTGATCAATCGATAGAACACACAAGTCGGTTGAGCGATCAATCGATAGAACACACAAGTCGGTCGAGTAGTCAATGTTCCTTTTGGTCTGACAGTCAACCAACATTTGAAGATAGTTTGGTGATGGATAGACCAACCCAAAAATTGACTACGAGTTGGATGCGTAGGTGGTCAGTTCGAGTACTATCGATCCAAATCGATAGAGTGGATTTAGTGGAGTCAACTCTAACCATCGATGGTTACATGTGGAAAAGATATTTTGGATTGTATGGAACTTAGTTATATATTGAGTCTATAAAAATAAGACCCCTTGGGTCATCATCAACAATCAAATAGAGATTGTGCAATAGATCACCTAGATCAAGATGTGCAACATGCAATGTGATGTTTCGATCAAAATGTGCTTAAGTGTTGTAACGATGTCTTTAGACACCACTTTTGTCTTCAAAAATTTTGTCCCTCTTTGATTATCTACAATATTTTGTTATTGTTTCATGTCAAGTTCCACCCCATTCCCCAACACTTCCTATCTTCTACCAAGTATTTGGTATTAGTGGGAGATGTGACCTTCTTATCCACAATATACCACAATTCAACTTTCTCCAAGATATTCGACAACCCACACTTCCACGGTACAAGTTTTAAAGCTCCCTCCAACATGTGACACTCTCAGAGACTGAAAATAGTCATCAATTCAAACCCTAAAAGCACACTTGTAAAAATAGATCAGCTCAAATGCAATTTTCTTATCTCAAGTCAATAACAACCTTCCAATCACTATATGATACTAGGCATCTAACCCAACAACTTATCACATATCCACACACCAAGTATTGGCATGGATTTGCTTCAATATCTAAATCTTGGGCATCATACCCATTGAAACCCTTCGAGATATCCCTCTTATGGGAAACTAATATCTCCATACAGGAAATCCTTAAATATTTCAATAAACATGCTTTAATACCATTTTAAATTTCAAATCATGGAAAGAAGATTCCACACTAAAAAAGGATGACCTAAACATAGGTAGCTTAAAACATGAAAACTCCAATAAAAGCAACGACTACTAAGTGTGCTAATCTACAAACACATATTTTTTGAAATACGAACAACAAAATATCAGATATTACCCCTTAATTACATTTATCTTTTATTGAACTCTAAAAACAAGAATTATATTGCAATATCTCAAAAGTAAAATATGTTAACCATCTCAATGGATCACCTTATGTATCCTTCATAGAAGAGGAAGACACTAGGGTTTACAATGAATATATTCATCCCAATGGAGTGCCCAGGTTAGGATAGAAAACCTGACCCTAACACTCACCTAAAAAGTGTTTAAATTTTTTGTTTCCTTGTTTAACCATAGACAATGTCACATCATTGTCACCCAACCATAGGCATTCACATATGCCACCCCTGAGCACACTAACCTTTACTTAGAATAATTCTAGCAAGCCTACTCTAGAACTGACATATATACCCTAGTTGCTAACTGAAACAAAAACTAAAGAAAAGTAGAGCGCTCCTTCTCCAAGGGTAGTGCACAAGAGAGAGAATCTCCATATCCACACAAAAAGTACCATACAAAACTATAGCAGGTACAACTACGCTACTCTCTCTCTCAAACTTGTGCCATACTTAGCAAGAATATCACTAAGAATATCACAAATAATAGCACCAATAATAGCACCAAGAATATCACCAAGAATATCACCAAGAAAATCACCAAGAGAGAGACAAAGACCAAGATATTACTTGACCAAGACCAAGAGATTACTTGCGCACTAACTAGGTGTACAAATGAGCTAAAACATTCTCTATTTATATTAATATTTCGAGTGACTTTTCTGGCTGGGACAACCTGGCTTTCTAGTAATTATATTTTATGTGTATCTATTTCATGTGGAGCCGACTTGTATTTTTGGAAGATAATATTCTAATATTATGTATTCTGCCAGGCTGACTTGTCTTCTAGGGTTTGCACACATATGTTTAATGGTTCACTTGCTTCCAGAATATTATATTCTAAGTCATAGGTTACACGTGGAGGTTAATACCTCCCAAAGCTACCAAAACATAAACACTCCCTCTTAGATAGGGAGGTATTAACTAAGATGTTCTTCATGTAATGGTCTCAAACAAATCCATCCATCTCATATGGCATGGGAAAGACTCACATGGTCATGAAAACCAATCTACATGTAGCATCACCATAGCCACACAAGCTATCATATGATCAAACAAATCATGTAACAAGTATCACCATCATAGCCGCACATTAGCCATCTAGATGGAAAACACCTCCAACACTATTGGTTGGCCCTCCAGCTAGAAACCTTCGATGCTACTGATCGACACTCTAACTAGGAATCATTTATGATACTACAGGTCGACATCTAGTTCATACAGAACTAATAACTTGTCATCTCACACAAAATCTGACTCAAAAAATTTAACACTCCCTCTTAACAAGGAAGGTATTCCTCTTGGCATGATCATCATCATTGATTCTTCACTTATTCACACCTCGTTCATTTTCATGTTTTCAATCACAAATCTATATGTCATAGGAAGTTATATTACACTTTCATTGGAGTAGTGTACCAATATTTGTTGGAGTAGCATACCAACCTGCGTTGGGGTAATATACCATCCTGCGTTGGAGTAGCATACCAACCTACACTGGAGTAGCATACCAACCTGTGTTGGAGTACGAACCTACACTAGGGTAGCATACCAGCCTGTGTTGGAGTACCAAACTGCACTAGGGTAGCATAACAAACTACATTGGAGTACCAACCCACGCTAGGGTAGCATACTAGCCTGGGTTGGAGTACCAACATGCATTGGGGTAGCATACCATCCTACGTTGGAGTACCAACCTGTGTTGGGGTAGCATACCAGCCTGCATTGGAGTACCAACATGCACTGGGGTAGCATACCATCCTGCGTTGGATTACCAAATTTTGTTGGGGTAGCATACCAGCCTTTCTTGGAGTACCAACTTGTGTTGGGGTAGCATACCAGCCTTCATTGGAGTACCAACCTGCGTTGGGGTAGCATACCATATTGTGTTGGAGTACCAACCTGCACTGGGTAGCATACCATCCTACATTGGGGTAACATACCAGCCTGCATTGGATTGCCAACCTACGTCGAGGTATCATACAAAATTGCATTGGAGTACCAACCTGCATTGGAGTAGCTCCCACTACTATGGATCTCACCACTTCCCTCTATTGGGAACAAATCACTTCTCACTACTAGAGAAAAAACATTTGGACCACTCCAAGTGTGTCCCTGACAGAGGCTTGGTCAACATATATGCTACATGTTCATTAGTAGCAATATACTGGAGAAAGTTTCTCCTCGTATTATTCTCCCTCTTGTTGGGAGAATACTCTGGACATAAATTAGGCTTTGTATATCTCTATTCCATTTATCTACAACATGCTTGATATCATAGATCAACATGGAAGTTACCACTTACTTCCTTTCTGGTCTCGGAACCAAGGAAAATATATGTATCCCAATCCTTATGACTAGATTCCTCCTCGGTCACTATAGAAAAGTATACTAAAGAAAGGGAATCTTCCCATAAGATCTCATATCTCCTCGAAGTCTCTAAAGCTTCAATCTACCCTTCTCAACCCATGGCATCTGTTTGTCAGTTCTAGAATAAGTATCTCTCCTCCATCTGAATCTAAAATTCTATGAGTCTCCATTCCCTCTCTGAAGCTTGAATACCTCTAAGTCTGTATAATCTTCAGAGCCATCTACTCCTCATGATATTGCTAATCAATGTTACATCCTGCAAAGTTTCATGGGACCACACTAGTCTCGTCTTGGTTACTGTAATGATTCTAGGTAGGCCCTTATGTCTCTACTAACTCTTCTTGATGATATGTAGAGTGATCAACTACACTAGAGTGATTTTTTCAGTCATATTTGGAGCCTTCTTCTCCTTATAATCAATCTCCATATGAGATACTATGTATCTCACAAAAACACCCTTCTTCATCTTCTTTTTCTTTGGTACATGGATGTATACGGTCGTGTATACAACTTCTCATCTAGATAGTCTGCTCCATGTCTCAAACTAGATACCATCTAATATGTTGTCTCCTGCAACCGTCACTATAGCTTCCCTCAGATTTATCACATGTGACCTTTTCGAAAAAAGGACAACAAAGGGAAAAACAATAGACAAGAATAATAATCTTATAATAATAAAAATAAGAACGAGAAAAATAATCACAGTAGCTCCTTCTCGGAGCTATTGTTTGTGACCTGCCTAAAACAAGAACCAAAATAAAAATAAAACAATAGGAGATAGGAACAACACTCTTCTAGTGTTGTGATTAATCATTCCTCCATGTTAACCTTCCCGGAACAAGAAAACAAGAACAAAAAGTATAATATCATTTTCATAAGAACATATATATGTCAACAAGAATAAAAAAAAAAGACAATATCATGGTAATCATCATATTGTTACCATGGTGACCTGCCTAGAATCAAAATAAGAAGTATCTCCTAGAGGAGATGTTAGTTCATCTTGCAAGCATACATATATATATATATATATATATATATATATATATATATATATATATATATATATAGTAATCACATGCTGCCAAGTATTCTTTGTATTTAGTAGTAATATAATCTTTCAAGGATTGTTGTCACAACTAGTAATGTAGCAATTATCAAACTTGATATGTGCAAATTGGAAACTTATTAATTTAATCAAACTTGGAACCTGGAGTCTTATATTCAAGAACAAGTGTTGTTGATTTTCTTCCAAGTCTCCTTCACTCAAGATGACAAGTATTATATTCAACATTTCCCCTATAGTTAAGACAATATGCTTTCTAAACATAAATCTGAGTTAGAGAATATAGTGAAAATAAAATCTAAAGTATCAACCTTAATCAATCTAATACTTTGAAAAGTTAGTTTCTATATTTAAATTTGAACAAAGGTTAGTATAATAATCATAACTTCAATAGATAAAAATACAAATAGATGTTCATAAGGTCACAATAATGCCATAACAACTAGAGGAATATAAAAACAATCAAACCTAGAGTGTGTTGTTCCTCTGAATGTGTTGGATCTGAGATCCCTCTAGATATACAATTTTTTCTTGGACTAGATATCCCTTCTCCTTCAATCACACTCAAAATAGTGATACAGTTTAAGCATCTCTAAGTACATACCTCTAGCATCAGCGATAAGAAGCAATAGACAATGACACCATTCGACAACAGAGACAAGCAATGGCGAACCCTAAAACTTCAAAGTTCTCCAACTTGCAATATAAACGTAACTAGAGATGCACTAGGGTAAGGTGCACTAGAAAAAAAAAATATTAGGCCCAATGTTTCACAAAAAAATTACTGCAAGTGGTGCTACAACTGGCACTACAACCCCAAGGTTTTTATGAGGAAACCCTAATATCTCAACTTCATAAATTTGTATATCTAATCCTAGGAAGAGATATGCCTTACTTAGGAGACCTTCTTAGTGAGTTTAGTAAGTTCTCAACGAGCTTGGCAATGGGGGAAACTGAGGATCTTCCTTCTAGCGGTGAGACTATTACGAAGGAAACCAACTCTGATACCAGTTTGAATTTTTTGGTATGCTCGTTCAACCATGGACAATGTCACATCATTGTCACCCAACCATAGGAATTCACATATACCACCTCCGAGCACACTAACATTTACTTATAATAATTCTGGAAATCCTACTCCAGAATCAACAAATAAACCCTAGTTGCTAACTGCAACAACAACTCAAGACAAGTAGATCTCTCCTTCTCCAAGGGTAGCGGACAAGAGAGAGAGTCTCCATATCCATAGAACAAGTACCATACACAAATGAAACAACCACAAATGCACTACTCTCTCTCTTGAACTTTTTCCATACTTAGAAATAATATCACCAAGAATATCACCAACAAAATCACCAAGAATATCACTAAGAAAATCACCAAGAAAATCATCAAGAATATCACTAAGAAAATCACCAAGAAAATCACCAAGAGAGAGACAAAGACCAATAGATTACCATGCACCCTTATTTCTCCTTGAAGTTGTCGTTGCCGCTACAACTGCATATATCCACAAGACTTGTGCACTAATTGGGTGTAAAAATGATCTAAAACATCCTCTATTTATATTGATTTGTCCAACGAATTTTTTGGTTAGGCCGACCTGAGTTTCTGGTAATTATATTTTCTATTTATCTTTTTCCTATGGAGCTGGCTTGTATTTCTGGAAGATAATATTCTAATATTATTTATTCTTCTAGGGTTTCCACACACATGTTTAATGGTTCACTTGATTCTAGAATATTCTATTCTAAGTCATAGGTTACTCGTGGAGGTTAATACCTCCCGCAGCTAACAAAAGATCAACAAAAAGATGTTCCCAATCTTACATGAGTAGATATCCTAGATAAGGATTCCCAATGAGATTTATTACATGCATATATGCATGCACCATCTCCTATGGATCTACATCCACATTAATATAAAATAAACCCTCTCTCATGCATTGAGATAAACTTAAGATTCCAACATGCATGCATCCTATTCTAACTTGAGTATTGAACTGAACTAAAGATTAAAAAACAATTTATAATTATGTAAGAAAGACAACTAAATTTAGAACCACAACTAATACAAGGAATAAGATAAGGGTGCCACTACACCTCCTACATATCTAGATATTAACTCCTAAAGAAACCTAGTTTTGCATTATCAAATCCCCATCATGTTGTGCATAAGAACTGAGACAAGATGAATCTAGACAAGGGGTTGAAATGATAGCACCTCATCTATGGAATTATTCATAATATATTTGTTGAGAGAATGAGTGGAATTAAATGATATTCCATTAAAAAATAAAATCCAGCCATTACATCCTCTATCTCCTTGCATTGTGCATTGAACAACTCTATCATAGTGACTAGCTGTGTGAAGGTTCCAACTTCCAAGATAAATAATGCATTGTGTGAAGGTTGCAACTAAGTAGCATTCTATTTGTGAAGGTTCCAAGTCAAGTATCATGATATGTGATCACTACTTAGTGTGTAGGTAATTGAGTGACTCCAAGCAGACATAGACTGTAGAGGTGTAACATCCTCACTACAATTCTCAGTTTAATTAATGCTTAATGTATATATAATGTGTGGCTACGGGCAAAGAAATTCATATGAAAAATGTATTTCCAGGTTTGAATAATAAAATGTGATGCCAACTACTAAGGGGACATGGAAATAGATGGGGGATAAATTAATCCACAAGAGAGGTGTCCAAGGGGGAATTACCCATGTATATTAATTCCACCCACATTCCTGAATTTTTATTATCATTATGTATTAAAATCTATTTTCTGATGCAGTGTTCCCTGTTGGAGAAATTTCTATTTTCGGCACACTAGTTCAATGGGAGTTAACTAACTAATTCTATTTTAGACTTTATAATCTTATACCATCGCTATTATGCATGCATTCTTAATTATAAGATGTCATTGCCTATATGAGTGAAGATAACTCACCATTGATTAGATCATAATATACATTGATTCTCATTCTTCATTGTGTATCTCTCTTCCTTTTCTTGATAAGTTTTGTTTGTGTATGCTTTAGCTAGGTCTCCTGTGCAAGTTTCCATGAAACACTGACATGGTATCAGAGCTGAGCTGCTTGGAGCAACCCAGACAATCCAAAGACGAGCGAAAGAGTCATTGAGTAAACCTAGTTTCCGCAATCATCGCGGCCTATCCCTATTGAAAGGTGTGACGATTGGAATCGGTGCGGCCTATCCCTATCGAAGGGTGCAACAGTCGCACTAAAACTTTTCTTTTTTCAGGCATCGTCGCAACCTATACACCGCCAAGGTGCGATGTCGTCGCACTATGTTCTTCATTCAGGGTGCGGCGATTCAGTTTTTGACAATCGTTGCATTGTGTCCTTCACTAGGGTGCGACGATTTATCATCCTCACACTTCATCATCCTTCTCTAGGGTGTGACGATTCAACAGCCCTCCAAAAATTGGTTTTCTATAGTAAAATTGTGATATCTCAAAATACGCGATCTGGGTCGGGCTGAAAGTTTTACCAGAGATGTATAACATAGGGATGCTAATGCTCACAAAAAATCTCCAAAACCCACATAATATTTTAGGATATATAGTTTTTTTTATCATATATATAATTGTCATAGCACCGTTAGTCATATGTTGGAATCCATGATCTAGGTTTTCAGGATCTTTTCAGAATCCATAGCAGGATGGAGGTGATGCAACTTCTTCAATCAATTCTAGTGATAATACTCACGCCATACAACTATTTTGAATGGAAGTTGAAGGCCGCATTCCAACTCAAAATAAAAGGACTGTATAATTTGGCGATGGCGATAGAAATAGAACCTACATTAGTGCTTGAGAAGACCAGATGGTCAAACCGTAAGGATGAGGACATATGATTACTTCTTGAGTTAACATCCATTGATATATGGTTTCATGTTGCC
>ML781680.1:122647-156338 GCA_009831015.1 Picea engelmannii | reverse complement strand
GTTGAGGTACATGTTGAGTACATGGTTGAGACAAGTAGTTGATGAGTTGGCACATACATGAGGTGTATAGTTGATGATGTTGGTACATATTGATGAGTAGTTGAAACATGATTGGTACATACTTGGTACATGGTTGGATGCACATGTTTATGGTACAGGTTGATTACAGGTTGGTGCATGGTTGATGCACTTGTTTATGGTACAGGTTGATGCCCGGTTGATGCATGGTTCATATTTATTGGTACAGGTTTACATCAGTATATCTCATAGTGATAATGTGACAATGGTTCCATCATTCTACTTCTACTTTAGGGTGGCAGGATGGGGCAAGGACAGGTGGTTCTGCCACCTTCTGGTTGTAGCCGGAGAACATTGGGGGTTGTATCCTCCTTCTGGTTGTAGCCAGAGAATTGGGGAGTTGGAGCTTCCCGTTGTAGCCTGAGAAACTAGGGGGTTGGAGCCTCCTTCCAAATGCAGCTGGAAAACAAAGGAAGTTGGTGCTTCCAATGAATGTAATTCTTCAAGACATATAAGAAAAAGCATTCCATGGTTTTCTCCCGATTTGGGTTTCCACGTAAAACATTGGTGTACTATGTGTATGTGTGATTGTTTATTTCTTACTTCTCATTATTGGATAATAATTCTACATTGATATAACATTTGAAGAAAAAGGATTATAATTACTCTATTGCTGATTCACCCCCCCCTCTCAGTAATCTAACAACAAGGCCAGATTAGTTGCAAAAGGATTTCAGCAGATTCATGGGATAGACTATGATGAGACCTTTGCTCCTGTAGCAAAGATGGACTTCATTCGCTTGGCTGTAGCCATTGCAGCAACCAAAGGATGGGAAGTTCACGAGATGGATGTGAAGAATGATTTTCTTCATGGTGACCTTTCAAATAATATCTACATGGAGCAGCCACAGGGGTTCATTCACAACTCATCTTTAGTATGCAGAATGAAGAAGTCTCTCTATGGCCTCAAGCAAGCACCTAGAGCATGGTATGCAAAGATGGATTCTTACTTGCTTTCACATGATTTTGTTAGATGCAAATATTATTCCAATGTTTACATGTTGAGGACTACTGACTCTGTGATGATTTTATTATTCTATGTCGATGATGTTTTGATCACTGGTAGCTCTGCTTCATCCATTTCTTTGGTCAAAGATATTTTGCATGATAGGTTCTTTATGACGAACATGGGTCCACTACACTTTTTTCTTGGTCTTGAGATCATTCAGGATGCTTCCAACATCAAACTTTCTTAGGATAAGTATGTCAGGGATATTCTGGATAGATTCCACATGACAGACTATAAGTCTGCACCTACAGCCTTCTTATCTGGGATCGAACTTGAGGATAGCGGGTATACAACGTTAGTGGACAACACTTTGTATCGAAAGTTGGTGGGGAGTCTTTTGTATCTCACCCACACCTATCCAGATATCTCATGTGTGGTAGGAGAAGTTTCCAGATACATGCAGGAACCCCATAATCTGCACTAGAAGGTTGTCAAGCGTATCCTCATATATGTTCATGGCACCATGATTTATGGGATTCACTATGCATATGGTTGTGCATTAGATCTCATAGGCTTCACAAATTCAGATTGGTTTGGTGATAGCACAGATTGCAAGTCCACGTCTGGGTACACTCTCAATTTTGGGTCAGGCCCAATTTGTTGGTCAAGTAAGAAGCAATCAACCATTTCTTTATCTTCTACAGAGGCCGAGTACAGAGGATTAGTCAACTATGTCATTCAAACACTTTGTATTCAGTACTTCCTTACCGATCTTGGTATCCAGTTTCACTGTCTGACTATCATATGGTGTGACAATCAGAGTACACTGATATTTTGCAGAGATCCAGTACAACAACAACGAACCAAACACATTGAGGTCCACATGCATTTCATCATAGATTTAGTACATGACAGGATCATTGATTTGCAATTCTGTCCTTCCTCTGAACAGACTGCTGACATATTCACCAAGACATTCACTGAGCATAAGTTTCATACTTTGCGGGATCATCTTGTAGTGAAGAACATAGTTGCCTAGCAACTGCCTTTTATTCTTTTGATACATTGTCTTTTGAGGGGGGTTTCTGTTCCCACGTGGTTTTGCCTCTTTCCTCACTTTTATCCAGTGTTCATTAGTTGCATTGTACATGAGTACCTAATATGGCCTAGTATTCATGACTCATTTTTTACTCCATAGTGATGTTCATGGGGGGTGTTGGAGAAATATCTATTTTCGGCACACTAGTTCAGTGGGAGTAACACTAGTTCAATGGGAGTTAACTGACTAGTTCTATTTTAGACTTTCTAATCTTAGACCATCACTATTATGCATGCATTCCTAATTATAGGATGCCATTGCCTATATGAGTGAATATCACTCACTCATTGATTATATCATAATATACATTAATTCTCATTATTTATTGTGTATCTCTCTTCCTTTTCTTAATAACCTTAGTTTGTGTATGCTTTAGCTAGGTCTCTTGTGCAGGTTTCCATGAAACACTGACATTCCCAAAGCCAATCATTGAATGAATGTAAGAGGGTGGGTGTAATAAGTCACATACCTTAGTTATTGGAGGCATGGGGGTTGATTACAATCAGCTTGGGGAAGTGTGTGATTCAAGCAAGAAATCCAAAGGAGAGAAAACTTGTATAGGAAGTTACAACATTTTTTGGTCTGTCAAGTTTTTGGCATGAACAGGGAGTAGAGATGAAGAAAGAGAGCTTGGAGCTGGAGAATCCATGTAGGGATAATTTTGAGGCACGTTGGAGTGTATTTGGAGATGGAGACTGAAGAGCTAGGTTTTCAGGCCTAGAGAGTGAACTCCTTGTGAGTTACACTATAATAGCAAGTGTTTGTTGTTGTTTGCTAATAGTTTTCCTAGCAGCGAGTTCCCTTGAGTTTCCAGTAGAGAGATTCCTGGTTACCTGTGCTAGAAATACCCTGATAAAAAAATGGGACACACAAGGAACTGAGATCAATGAAGGAGTACATTCCTTGGTTGGACAAGTCAAGAGGAAGAGAGTTGGTGGAAAATCAGGATAGTTGTAGGAGAACAATAGTGGGTTGTGGGTTTTTTAGTTATAAGTGGACAATGAGAGACCACCCTCTTTTGTGAATTTCTATCCCCAAAATAGGGGTGAATTTTTGTTGATATTTCGAACAACAAGTCTATGGTTGGGTGGAACGTACATCCCAAGCAACTAGTTGCACAATTGCGTGAAAATATAAGTGTTTTATCTGTTTATGTGTTGCATTATGAGTTTTAATTGTTGTGCATGAACTCTGTGTATAAGACTAATTTATATGTTGATGTAATGCATTATTAGTTGCATTCATGTGTGTTTTTAGCATGTTTTATATGCAGTTAATTAATGGTATCAGTCAATAGTTAAATCTGTGTGTGTAATTCGTAGTTGGCAAGCTACAGGAAAATTAGTTAGCCGAAAAAATTATTTTTTATGAGTATTCCACACGTAATGGACCTCGGTTGGGCCGGGGAATGTTACATTATGGTATCAAAGACTATGGTTCAAACACTAAGCATTTATGGGCCAAGACAAGTGCAAATTGGAAAAAATTGTTGTTGCGTATTTCAGTCTATGCGAATTTGGGGGAAAATGAAGAAATTAGAGAGAAACCCCCAAATTTGCGGGAAACTTTTGAGTTTTAAATGCCTTAGAGGAGTCGAAGAGATGATTTGGGGCGTGAATATGCAATTTGCAGAGCTAAATTCAATTTTGAACGTCGAAAATTCACGTTTTATTGGTTGTTGTAGAATTGGACAGATTTTGAAGAATCAACAACCAATATTGCTTTTGATCTCGAAATTAACAACCTGGATTCATTGTGATAAATTTAAAAATTTATGAGGTTTCATACATTTAGAAGCTTGAGAAGATCAACGACCGAGTTTCATTTTTGATAGTTGGAAAAATGAGACAGATCAATGGTCTAGATTCATTTTCAGTCGATGGGAGGTTCGAGCAGATCAACGGTCAAGATCAGTTTGAATGATAGATTGATGGCCTAGATTCATCGAGGATTTGGTCGAAATTTATAAGTGTTGGAAATTCACCAAAATAAATCACCAACAACCAATGGTCAGATCGAAAATTTTGGCGAAGAGTTTCTATCGACCAAAAGAAATCTTTGATGGGCAATGATCAGGCATCGACAGAATTGGGAAAACTTTGATAGATCAATAACTGAGATCATTTTTGAAAGAGAGATTAACGGTCCAAATTCATCCGATATTTGGTCAAAATTTTCTAAGTGTTGGAGTTGGCTAAGAGAATTCACTGACGATCAATGGTCGGGTCAGCCGAATTGATGAAGTGTTTTAGTTGCCAACGGAAATTGTTGACGACCGATGGTCAGGTGTCATCGTATTCGGTGAAGTGTTTTGATCGAGCAAGATAAAACAACAATTTTCAATGGTCGATGATCAAGTGTCGACCGATTTATCAAGGTGTTGGTTCATCCAAAGGAAATTGTCGATGGTTGATGAAGGGAATAGGATGATGACATGTCATGCCATGTCAACATCCATGTGTCATGTCACATCATACAGAATTTCATGTTAGATTCTACGTGTCATGCCACTTCAATATCCAAATGTCATGTCACATTAACATTCCCAGGTTAGCCAAGAAATGGACGATGGAAGATGGTGGTCGGTTTGGCCAAATTGGAGAATAGTTTTTGTCAGTTAAAAGGGAAATCATCGATGGTTGATGGCAGACGGTCAGTTCAGATATGTATTGCAAGTGGTTTCCAAGAGAATTCTCTGATGATTGATGGTCGATGATCATGCTTCAATGAGATTCATGAGCAAGTGATTCTCCAAAGGAAATTGTTGATCATCAATTTTCAATGGATTTCAGATAAACGGTTGATATCTCAACCAATTTTGATATCGATTGTGCATATTAAAAGGTTGTTATAACAATAAAACAATCAATTTTCTACAATATTTTTCAAGTTTTTAAAGGTCTTTAACTTGCAAGATGATTTTGAGGCCCTAAACGATATTTTAAGACAATAAAAACCAATAAGTGCAAAGTGTAACAAGGTACACTCTATCTCTACAACTCAAATAAAATAACTTGGAGAGATCTATCCAACGAGATACTCCGGGCGCAAAACAGAGATCGTATGAGAAATTTACAACTAAAATAGTTAAGGTAAAATTTTGACAGGAGATTAATTCCAGAGGGCATAACTCCTTGATTAGAAGTCCATTTGGGGCACAAGATGTAACACCCTGTTTCCCCTAGTCTGTAAAAATAACTATATTGATCAAGAACTATGGCAAACTCAAAGATGTGAATGTTTGACTTGACGGACCTTTGTATAAAAGGTCGATGAATGTAAATTCTATAATGAATATGTGTTGTATGACTATTGAGATGGGGATGTGCTAAAAGAGACCACGATGGATAATGAGAGGTGGTGGAAGGGACATGGAATGGTTGCGTTAACTTCCACTGAGCTAGTACTATACTGGTTTATACTTGCTCACAAACCAAAGAAGCTCTCTGATCTTGGAATGGATTTCCCATCATATTGGTAGGTGGGTAGGCTCCTCAAGAGTTAATTAGGGGATGGGGGTGAACCGCCCATCCATAACAGCCCTCAGACCTGACCACAGATGGTAGAATTCATGCCACATGCAACCTTGCAGACAGAAATTGGCAAGAGAGGAAATGTGGTAAGAAAAGAGAAAAGAGAGTAGTGCGCACATTGGGGATCGCGAAAGAGATTGGAGAAAACCTGGAAATGCAGGGAGTTCTGAATATCAGGAGAAGGATAGTAACCTTCATCCTGGATTATTTCCTGCATCGGGAGAAGGAGAGTAACCCTCGTCCTTGACTTCCGTTGAGTTGGAAGTAGGAGACTGAGCCTTAAAGCATCTTGGTCTAGCTCGGGCGTGGCTAGTGGTAAATCCGTTTGGATTCACTGAGCCTACGGTTGGGTGGAAACGAGCACCCCTCTCAGCAGTTGCATCATGCCTGGTAGAGATGATAAGTGTTTTATACCTTGTATTTCAAATTGAATATCATGAATGCATGCTTATGTTTATATGCCCATAATAATTTATGTGTAGAATGATTGCCTGGTGTTTTAAATGGGAAACAATGGATGCATGTGTATGCTTATATGTCATCGTTGGGTTCTGTACAAATGGTTAAGTCTGGGGCTAGAAGGGTAGCTCTCTAAGTTCTCAGAGTCGTGGGATTTTAAATCCCTGAGAAGTTGAATTCGTGATTCAAGCTCAGAAGGGATAGTGAACCCAATTATAGAAAGAGAGAATATCCTATCATTTGGTTGAAGAATGGTTGGAATCCTTTCAAGAATACCCCAGATCTATCGAGACCGATGGATCTAGAGAAGGAGCATAGGCGTTAACACCTCGACCCTTTCAGCCTTCTCAAGTAGCGATGGGATCCAGGACCGTAGATCCAAGGATCTGATGGAGCCCTATTGACCGTCGATCTTAGCCTTTGTATAGGCAGGAGAGTAACATTTTGTTAACTTGGGACTTGGAGTGGTCAAGGGTAGGACTGCATGAACTCATGATTCACGAGATCGTGACATGATCATGACCATTGGATCCAGGACATGGGAGAATCATGGGATTAGGAATTTCATGGTTATCACCTATTGGGGGTTCAGAACTTGAGAGAGTTTCTTTTCAACTGTATAAGTCGCAAAGTGTCGAGCACCGAGGGCTCATGCAAACACATGGCACCTCTGCTAGGTGGGGACTGCATGGTTGACATGTGGCATAACAACAAGTGCCCAAAGAAAGGTGGGAACGGGTGACAGGAGATGGACACATGCCGCCTGGGAAGGAGCCAACCCATTGTTGGCTTATCGTATTTCGGGAACTCACGAAGGAGGAGCATGAGGGATCAACACTCCAACTCATGAAGTCGCGAGATGCGAGTAGCACTAGTATTTAGCCTAGGAAGTGGGTAACCGATGGTGGACACATGTCACACTGGGAAAGATTCAACCCACTATTGACTTATCGTGGCTCAGGGTTTTGCAAGTTGAAGAAGTTGCACCTTGATCCCTAAGGCCACGAAACATTGAGAGCCGAGGTCTTATGCGACGGGCGGTTTCGACACAGCTCGTGAGCAGAGTATAGTGGGGTTGACAAGTGGCATGTCTCTGTCGTTTTAACAGAGTCCACGCAACGTTGACCTCTTGCGTCTCAGGGATTCACGAAGGAGGAGCATGAGAGCTCAACACCTCAACTGGCAAGGTTGGGAGTGGTTCTAGTGTTTGGCCTAGTCTATGGTTACATGTAGTAGGCACTAGTGAGGAGGGAGCCATACCCGTATAGCATCTCAGGTATCGATGTTTGGAGAAAGGGGAGTTGAAAGTCTTGATTCTCGACTCGCAAGTTCTGAAAGGTGCTTGCACTAAGGCCATCTTTTGGTCTTTTTGAGGAGGATAAGGAAAGAAAGGGTCTGCGCTAGACCCCATAGAAGTCTCAAGGATTCTGTTCCTCGAGAAAAAGATGAAAAATCTAAGTTGTTGTAGTGAGTGTGTGACAAATTGGTATCAGAGCATGGTTACAACACTTGGCTTGCTTGGGCTCATGAACGAATTGCATAGAAACCTCAGTTGAAGTACTCTTAAAAGGAATAACCCTCTATCTTAAGCCTATTTAGCAAAAGCCGAAGTGAAGAATGAAAATTCCTATTGTGTGTATGCATTTGAAAAATATGAATTATGCACTGATTGTGAATGAATATAATGTTGGCTAACAATAAGTGTTTTCTTGCACAACAAGCGAACGATCAACCACAGAAAACTGTAGACGCATAGAATGGTGACACACCATGAAGTGGGGGATGGCTCCCACAATAGAGATGAAGAGTCTGACGAAAGGAGAGCGGTAGAGACCCCTCCCGGTGTAGCTGAGACTGTGATAAGCCTCATGGTCGAACTACAAAGCTACAAGGCCGACAACGAGAGGTTGATAAAAGAGAAAGAGAAGCAGAAAGAAATTAATGCAGTCATGCTGTAGATTTTATCCGACATACAAAGACAATTGCAGCATGAACCTGACACTAGTCACGCGGACCAACGACAGACAAAGAAAATTCAAATTCCACCTGAGATACGGAAATGTGGTCTTTTAAGTGCCCACATTGGGAAGAGCACCTCAAGAAAGGTCCACCTTAGAGATAAGGGATGAGCGTCGGACAATTCCTCTGGAAGGGAAACTGGCGACTCGGAGGGATCTTCTAGTATAAGAACTAATTCTTATTCCCGAAGAAAATGGAAGAAGTGAAAGCATTCCAAAAGTCACAATCTCGAAGAATTCAAGAAGGCCAAACCACCCTCTTTCGAGGGTGAAATAAAGAAAGGGGAGGAAGCGGAGGCCTGGCTTCTTGGACTAAAGAAGTATTTTAGAGTCCATGACTTCTCAGAAAACTTGAAGGCCCAAGTAGCCACTTTCAACTTGAATGGAAAGGCTTCCATTTGGTGGGAAGACCTTAAGAATGTAAAAGGGATTCACAAAGAGGACCTATCTTGGGAACGGTTTGAGAAATACTGCATAAAGAAGTATCTGTCAGAAAAGTATTTCGACAAAAAGACTAAAGAATTCTATGAACTCAAACTGGGGCAACGCACCATAGAGGAATATGTCAGCAGATTCCTCGAATTGTTGAGGTACATACCCTATATAAAAGCAGAGAAGGTAAAGGTGCAACGATTCATCAGTGGAATACCTAAGGACTATTAGAACAGGATTGAGTTTGATGAGCCAAAGACCCTAGAAGACACTATCTGAAAGGCAAGATATTGTTACGAATAGCTGGGGCATCATACAGAACCTCGCGAAAACTGGAAGCAAAAGAATAGTTCGGGATTCCATAAAAAGGGGTTTAAATCCCCAAGATTTAAAAACTATAAGGACTCAAGGATGAGCTTCCCAACTCGAAGTGTACACCAGCAGAATTTCCCCTCCCAGAGCAGAAATAAACCTTCTGGATCTACCCTAGGAAAGATTGATAACCCTTGAAATGTTGGGGTTGTGGCAAGAACATCTACTGAGGGACTGCCTGCACCGACAACAGAACAGTCAGAGAATTTATAGCATTCAAGAAGCTACCACCATCAATGACGTGGCCAGGAGTGTGTTGCAAATTTATGCAGCCTTGGATAACAAACAAGCTGACCACCAAGCTTTAGTGGTGGAGATGGAAGGTATGATCACCAACCATCTAGTGTCTATTCTAATTGACCCTGGTTCAAATTTGAGTTATATAGCTCCTTAGGTTGTTGATAAGTGTAAATTACAGCCACATAAACATGCCAAGACATGGTTGGTATAGTTATCCACTGGCACCAAAAGAAAGGTAGCGGAGGCCATACTAGCTTGCCAATTCACTATGGGTGAATTCCCACCCAAGCAACCCTTAACATACTACCCCTAGGATCATATGACCTGTTGATTGGAATGGACCGGCTAGCCACATATAAATCCAGACTGGACCGTTACCATAAAACTTTAGAATGTGTAGGTGAATAAGGAAGAAGGATAACCCTTCGAGGAATCCAAAAACCTATCTTGGTGAGACGAATATTAGCCCTTCAAATGAGAAAGTATTGCAGAAAGGGATGTCCACTTTATGTGATACGGGTGTTGGAATTAGTTGAAGATGACAAACCAAGCTTCGAAGACCACCCCACACTAAGAGAATATAGAGATGTATTTTCGGAAGAGGTACCGGGTCTACCTCTGAGAAGGGACATTGACTTCTCAATAGAACTTGCACCGGGAGTGGTGCCAGTGTCTAGGACACCCTACAAGATGCGCACACCCGAGCTAGTTGAGCTTAAATTACAACTGAAGGAAATGATGGACAAATGCTATATCTGGCCCAGTGTGTCTCCATGGGGAGCACCAGTTCTATTTTTAAAGAAGAAGATGGTACCCTCCGACTATGCATAGATTATAGACAACTAAATAAGGTAACCATAAAGAACAAGTACCCCTTACCCAAGATCGATGACCTGTTCGATCAATTGGGAGGTGCTTCCATCTTCTCAAAGATTGACTTGATATCTGGATACCATCAAGTCCGAATCAAGGGTGAAGACATCCACAAAACTGCCTTCAAGACGAGATATGATCACTATGAGTTTGTGGTAGTGCCATTTGTATTAACCAATGCCCCTGCCACTTTTATGTGCTTGATGAACAATGTGCTCAGCAAATTCCTAGATAAATTTGTACTAGTTTTTATTGACGATATATTAATTTACTCCAAGAATAGAGAGGAACATGAGGAACATCTTAGACTTGTGCTTCAAGTGCTAAGAGAACATCATCTCTATGCCAAATTTAGCAAGTGAGACTTTTTCCAGAAGCAAATACATTACTTGGGCCATGTCATATCCGAAGAAGGAGTAGCAGTAGACCCTGACAAGATCAGGTCTATCATGGAATGGACTACCCCAAAGGACGTTTCAGATATCAGGTCCTTTATGGGCTTAGCAGGATACTATAAGATATTTATAAAAGGATTCTCCAAGATTGGTTTTCCAATCATTTCCCTCCAAAAGAAGGGAGCTAAATTCATGTGGACACAAGAATGTGAAGAAAGATTTCAATCCCTAAAATTTCTACTGACCCATGCACCCGTATTGAAGATCATCGATCCCGAAGCTGACTTCCTCGTGTGCACAGATGCCTGGAAGGAAGGGCTTGGAGGAGTCCTTATGCAAGGAATAAGTGTAGTCTTCTATGAATCCCGAAAATTGAATGAGCACGAAGTCAACTATGTGACCCATGATCTAGAGCTGGCCACCATAGTGCAGGCCTTAAAAATGTGGAGGCATTACCTCCTGGGAAGGAAATTTGTACTTATGACAGACCATTGTGGATTGCGATATCTATTTGACCAACCAAAACTCAATGCTAGACAAGCTAGGTGGATGGCCCTTCTTAGTGAGTTTGATTTCGAAATCAAACATATCAAGGGAAAGGAAAACAAGGTGGTCGATGCCCTTATCATAAGTATGAAAACAATTCATCTGGCAGCGGTGAGCACCTGCGAGATGAACGTCAAGGAAATATTCAGGAATGCATAAGAAACAGACACATTCTTCCAGACCGTGACCTCGTACCTGGATCAAGAACCCACAGGAATAAAGTATGAAGGCTACCAAATGATAGATGGAGGTCTTCTAACTTACAAAAACAGATTGTATATTCCATAATGTGATGACTTGAAGAGGTTCATAATGGATGAACTACATAAAAGACCATATACTGGTCATCCCAGATACCAGAAGATGATCACAGCCACCAGGAAACAATTCTATTGGCCTGGATTGAAGAAAGACATAGTTGAGTACTTATCCAAATGCATAGAATGCCAACAGGTTAAAGCATAACACCGACACCCAACAAGATTATTACAACCTCTACCAATCCTAGAATGGAATTGGGAAACCATTTCCATGGACTTCATCACCGGATTACCAACATTGACCAAACAAAATGATGCCATCATGGTAGTGGTGGAGAAATTGATAAAGTATTCCCATTTTATCCTCATCAAATCGACTTGCAAGGCAATAGATATCGCCAGCATATTCATGAAGGATATATTCAGACTACATGGTATGCCTAAAGAGATCGTGTTTGACAGAGACAGGAAATTTACTTCCAACTTTTGGAAATCCTTGATGGTTGGTCTAGAGACCAAATTACTGTTTAGCACCACCTATCATCCTCAAACTGATGGACAGACGGAAAGAGTGAACCAAATATTGGAAGACATGCTAAGAATGCATGTAATGCATCAACCCAAGAAGTGGGAATATTTCCTGCCACTGGTGGAATTTGCCTACAACAATGGCTACCAAGAATCCCTGAAGATGAGCCCTTTCGAAGTCCTCTATGGTAGACCGTGCAATACTCCAGTTAGTTGGAGTAATCCCGTGAACAAAGTTACTATTGGACCCGACATGTTGAAAGAAATGGAACAACAAGTGACTTAGATAAAACAAAATCTAAAGGTCGCTCAGAACAGAAAGAAGAGTTACGTCGACCGAAAGAGAACTTCGAGAGAATTCAAGACGGGAGACTATGTATATCTCAGAGTTAGGACCAGGAAAAGTTCCCTGAGGATGGGAGCTTGTGCCAAGTTGGAACCTTGGTATTGTGGACCATTTGAAGTTCTAGATAGAGTGGGACCTGTAGCCTATAGGCTAGCACTTCCTCCCACAGTAAAAGCACATAATGTTTTCCATGTTTCATTATTGAAGAGATATGTACATGATTCTAATCATATAATTGACTGGTCTGTGATCTAGGTGGAATCGGAGGGAGAATTCCTACCAGAACCTCAATGCATACTTGATAGAAAGGAAACTCCACTTAGGAACCAAACCATTGCATAGGTCAAGGTGCAGTGGAAACATTTTGGCCCAGATGAGGCTGCGTGGGAAATGGAAGATGCCATGAAACATGCATACCCGATTTTGTTTAATTCTGAAAATACACGTCATATTGATATATAGAACATCGAGGATGATGTTACTTTAAGGGGGAGAGAATTGTAACATCCTGTTTCCCCCAGTCTGTAAAAATAACTATATTGGCCAAGAACTATGGGAAACTCAAAGATGTGAATGTTTGACTTGACAGACCTTTGTATAAAAGGTCGATGAATGTAAATTATATAATGAATATGTGTTGTATGGCTGCTGAGAGGAGGATGTGCTAAAAGAGACCACGATGGATAATGAGAGGCGGTGGAAGGGACCTGGAATGGTTGCATTAACTTCCACCGAGCCAGTACTGTATTGGTTTATACTTGCTCACAAACCAAAGCAACTCTCTGATCCTGGAATGGATTTCCCATTAGATTGGTAGGTGGGGAGGCTCCTCAAGAGTTAATGAGGGGATGGGGGTGAACCACCCATCCATAACATCCCTTAGACCTAACCACAGACGGTAAAATTCACGCCACACGCAACCTTGCAGATAGAAATTGGCAAGACAGGAAATGTGGTAAGAAAAGAGAAAAGAGAGTAGTGCGCGCGACGGGGATCGCAAAAGAGACTGGAGAAAACCTGGAAACGCAGGGAGTTCTGAATATCAGGAGAAGGAGAGTAACCTTCATCCTGTATTATTTCTTCCATCAGGAGAAGGAGAGTAACCTTCATCCTTGACTTCTGTTGAGCTGGAAGTAGGAGACTGAGCCGTAAAGCATCGTGGTCTAGCTCGATGGTGGCTAGTGGTAAATCTGTTTGGAGTCACTGAGCCTACGATTGGGTAGAAACGAGCACCCCTCTCAACAGTTGCATCATGCCTGGTAGAGTTGATAAGTGTTTTATACCTTGTATTACAAATTGAATATCATGAATGCATGCTTATGTTTATATGCCCATAATAATTTATGTGTAGAATGATTGTCTGGTGTTTTAAACGGGAAATAATGGATGCATGTGTATGCTTATATGTCATTGTTGGGTTCTGTACAAATGGGTAAGTCTGGGGCTGGAAGGGTAGCTCTCTAAGGTCTCATAGTCGTGGGAGTTTAAAGCCCCGAGAAATTGAATTCGTGATTCAAGCTCAGAAGGGATAGCGAACCCAATTATAGAAAGAGAGAATACCCTATCATTTGGTTGACGAATGGTCGGAATCCTTTTGGGAATACCCCATATCTGTCGAGACTGATGGATATAGAGAAGGAGCACAGGCTTTAACACCTCACCCTTTCAGCCTTCGCAAGTAGCGATGGGATCCAAGACCGTAGATCCAAGGATCTGACGGAGCCCTATTGATTGTCGATCTTAGCCTTTCTATAGGCAGGAGAGTAGCATTTTGCTAAATCGTGACTTGGAGTGGTAAAGGGTAAGACTGCATGAACTCACGATTCACAAGATCGTGACAAGATCATGACCATTGGATCCAGGATGCGGGAGAACCGTGGGATCAGGACTTTCATGGTTATCGCCTATTGGGGGTTCAAAACTTGAGAGAGCTTCTTTTCGACTATAGAAGTCGCGAAGTGTCGAGCACTGAGGGCTCATGCAAACATGTGGCACCTCCATTAGGTGGGGACCGCGTGGATGACAGGTGGAATAACAACAAGCACCCAAAGAAAGGTGGGAACGGGTGACAGGAGATGGACACATGCCGCCTAGGAAGGAGTCAACCCATTGTTGACTTATCATATTTTGGGAACTCGCAAAGGAGGAGCATGAGGGCTCAACACTCCAACTCATGAAGTCACGAGATGTGAGTAGCACTAGTATTTAGCCTAGGAAGAAGGTAATCGGTGGTGGACACGTGTCACACTGGGAAAGAGTCAACCCATTGTTGACTTATCGTGGCTCAGGGTTTCGCAGGTTGAAGAAGCTACACCTTGATCGCTAAGGCCGCAAAATTCCGAGAGTCGAGGTCTCATGCGATGGGCGGTGACGACACAGATCGTGAGCAGAGTATAGTGGGGTTGACAAGTGGCATGTGCACATCGTTTTGGCAAATTCCACGCAACGTTGACCTCTCACGTCTTAGGGATTTGCGAAGGAGGAGAACAAGAGCTCAACACCTCAACTAGCGAGGTTGTGAGTGGTGCTAGTGTTTGGCCTAGTCTACGGTTACATGTAGAAGGTGCTAGTGAGGAGGGAGCCATACCCATATAGCATCTCAGGTATCAGTGTTTGGAGAAAGGGGAGTCGAAAGTCTTGATTCCTGACTCGCGAGTTGCAAAAGGTGCTTGTGCTAAGGCCAACTTGTGGTCGTTTGGAGGAGGATAAGGAAAGAGAGGGTCTATGCTAGGCCCCATAGAAGTCTCGAGGATTCTATTCCTCGAGAAAAAGATAAAAAATCTAAGTTGTTGTAGTGGGTGTGTGACACAAGAGTAGTATATGGAAATATTATGATCTATAAAAGACATCCATGGAGCCAGATTTGGGATATGGGTACCTGAAAATGTGCAAGAAGAGAAAGAAGACACATGTAGCATAAAGGGATAAAATGAGAAAAACAACCAAAACTTCTCTGGACCATAAATTTCATCTCGGAGCTAGAATTTGAGAAAAATAATAGTCACTAGAAAGGTATTGAGGAGAAGAAGACATTTATATACCTATAATTTTGAATTGGACACTGAAATTTTATCAGGAAGTAATAAATCAATTCTATAGCAGTAAGTGAGTGGAAAATTGAAACCTGTAAATGTTTTAACTTTTCACTCATAACTCAAAATGAGGCATGGGTACAGTCGTTGGAGATTTGTTTCAGAGAAGAATGTGTCTAATGGAATCATATGTCGACTTAGTGCATTGTTTCCTTCATAAATCGGGATGAAGAATAACCTGCATTTGAATTGTTGAAATGTATTGTGTTATGCATGTTCTAAGAATAATTATTACATGCACATTTCTTGAAAAATTAGAGGTACAAGAAAACAACTTTGGTTCCTATATGAGAACTGTAGTTACAGAACATTCACAGGGATATTATAGCCATGAGGAAGAGATCATAGGTATTCATGTCAGCATGATAAATGTTGAGACAAAGACAAATGGAATAAAATGCAGGAGGGAGATTGTAACTATGAGAAGGTTGCATAGGGAAGTGCAGAGCTACATAGTAGATAATGAAAGGATTATGAAGGCTTAGGAAGAGATAATTCAAAGATTAAATATGATGCATAAGAAATTTAACAAGGAATTTGGAACCAAGCAAGAAGCTAGTGCTAGAAAAGTGACTGCATCAGATCCCATAACAGAAGAGATGATCACAAAATAACTCATGCAAGTTCAGGGCCAGGGAGAACCCCAAGTGTTTCTTATGTCAGGAGGAAAAGGAGAAGGTCTAAGGAAAAAATCATACAAGGTGAACTTAGGAAAATCAAGCCACCAACTTTCGATGGTGAGCATAGGAAAGGAGAAGAGGCCAAGGCCTGAATGTTGGAAATGAAGAAATATTTCCAGCTATATGATTACCCCTCTAGGGTATAAGCTTGAATTGAAACCTACCACTTGTAAGGAAAGGAAACCATGTGTTGGGATCAACTTAAGAAATAAAAAAACCTCGATGAGAAAAGGATATCATGGAGGCAGTTCAAAGGATATTTCCAAGAGAAACATCTTTCCAATCATTATTATGAAAGGAAAATGAAAGAGTTCTTTGAATCATGTTGGGAAGCATGGCAATGGATGAATATGAGAAGAGGCTATTTGATTTGTATAAATATGTCGACATCATAAAGGATGAAAAAGTAAAAATCAAAAGTTTTATAAGTGGGTTACCTTCTTTCTATAGTGAGAAAATTCAATATGATAACCCAAATACTTTGGAGGAATCCATAAGGAGAGAAAAGCATATTTATGAGAAAAGTAGGGGAAGGCCATATTTCCAAAAATATTGGAATGACAAGATGAAGGGTAAAAAGGATCAAAGGGTGAAAGGTTTTAAGCCACTCTTTTTCAAGAACAACTCCCAAGAAAATCAACAAGGCCTTTCAACCCAAAATGAACACAAGACTACAGATTCATTTGGGAAAAGGCCAAGGCAATAGCTTGTACACTGTTGGGGATGTGAGGGAAATAAATTATATAGGGACTTCCATCACAAAGGAGGAAGATTGAGGATTGTCCTCAACATTCAGGAATTTGAAACAATGGAATACATGGGAGGAAACATTATGCATGCTTGGACAACAAGAAAGCAAAATATCAATCCCCCATGATTGAAGTGGAAGGTAATATTGATAACCAACCCATAGAAATTTTAATTGATTATGGAGCTATCCATAGTTACATAAACTCTAACATTGTTGAAAGGTTTCACAGCAAAGGAGTAGGCATAAGAAATATTGGTTAGTTTAATTATCCACGAGGGATAAGAGAAAAATCAATGAGCTAGTTAAATATTGTCCAATAGACATGAATGGACTCAGTACAAAGATAGATGTGAACATCATACCATTGGGTTCATATGATCTTCTAATTGGCATGGATTGGTTGGAAAAACACCATGTTGTCCTGAATTGTTACAACAAGACAATCACATGTCTACATGAAGAAGGGAAGCAAGGAAAGGTTTAAGGCATTCCAAAAGCTTTAGTTGATAGAGAAATTTCAATTATGAAACTAAAAAAGAGTTTCAGGAAGGGATGTAATATTTTTACAGTCTTTTATCCCCAATTTCTAGGGATAACTAAATAGATGATGTCTTGAGGCCCTCGGGTTTCAAACATGGAGTATTGAGAGACATATCAATGGCAGTGTCTTCATGCACAGACAAAGACCCACTTCACCACCATACATCCTAGATTCGTCATGATGGTGTTCACCACATCAACTTGCTTCCAAAAGAAAATGGGTCTTGCTCCATGAGGAATGAGTCAGGTATTTTGGTAAGTGTCACTTTAATACTTGAGGCATTTGATTATATTGCATTTAAAATTGATTTTGATTATAGAACGTTTTCTTGGAAATTATGTTGTTTTCCTTGTTTCACCTTAGTGGTTGACATTGTTCCCTAGTAAGTGGTCACCCTTGGTGATGGTTTTGCTACTAGGAGGTCCCATTTCCGATTCATCGTGCCATTTCCGATCATACTTATCATTTTTCACACTTCATCCTTTTCACCTCCTTATCTTTTGGGATTTTCAGGTGTACTGACCCAAGAAGGGATTGTACCTCATTGCATGGGAAGAAGGAGATGAAGGCTCAGAGGGAATGTGTCTGGAAAAATATAAAATTCAAAAATATAACCTTCCATATGCTCTCCCAAGGAGGTCTTGAGAATGATGAAACATTTCTCCTAAAAAATAAACTACCTGCAAGAAACAAATTCATATTATATAGATGTCCCACTTGTTGAGGGATCTACACAAGTGCATTACAACCTTTGCTTTACCCGTATGACACTTTGTGTACCTCTCCCTTCAAGTGAAATTGTGGTACTACCTCCCAAGTCTTATATTACCCTTTTGGAGTACCCAATTGTTCTAGACTTTAATTAATTAATGGTACATAAATGGGCTTGGAAAAAGGACGCATTGAAAACGAAGGTGTAACACACCCTCTACACAGGCACCCATAAATGAGACAATACGAACCCTGTTGTTCCAGAGTCTATACTTAAGGCTAGAAAGTATAGGGTCTACGCATCCGAAAGTGAGTAAAAGATAAAAAGGGGAAGAATCAACCTTCAGGAAAAGAAGCTAAGGCTGATTTCTAGGTTGTCTCTATCTAGCTTCCCAATGTTCCTGGATGCTTATATCTCGTTCATATGTGGCCCATGAACATTCGAGTTCTACCCAGGTGATGCCAGTTTTAAGTATGGTGTCAAAAAGGTTCAAAGCGATGTTTGTTTGATCAGATAGGCCAGGTTCAATGTTGGGTTGTCTTGAAAAGGGCACAGTCATGGAGAAACAAAAATCGAAAAGAGAATTCAAGGTTTAAGATGCTATTTCAATTTTTTAACTGTATAAAAGAGAACTTCTGAATCCGATGATAAAAGTAGAAAACAAACCAAAGGCCTTCTCCCATAACTGAATTAAATTTTTAAAGAATTATGTATGAAATGTGAGAAAACATTAAGCTATCGACAATGAGAGGCTCCTATCAAGGGAGAATCTTGCCCTGTAAACAGAAGAAGAAAAAGACAAGAAGAAATCCGACAAAGCATAAAATATAGAGATCTAAAAAGTTCACAGGTCTTGTACCTACTGATAACCGATACAGAGGAAAAATTGCAAACGATTAGACAACTAAAAATTTGGTCACCGTAGTAAAAGTTGCACTAAATTGCGGCTAAGCATTCATCAGAAATATATATGCGAAATGAAATTTAATATAAGATAACAGAGGAAACAAAACTCATAACTCAGTCTTGACGAAATCAGGAATCTTTGGATTGCTTTATATTAATTTTCAAAAGGAAGGAGTCTCTATTATAATCGACCAAAAAAGGTCCATCCTTTATTCTCACTTCAAAATGCATATTTATACAAACTTTTAAACGCTAGAATCCCAATCTTTCCAAAATCTTCGGTTACAAAATGGGAAACTTATGAATTTCACTTCTTTGTCTTTGTCCTCCTTCCTACGGGTAGAGCACATTTTTTTCCTTACTCTTTGGGTTCTAAAAATAGAACAAGCGGACATCTGTCATTATTTGACACTAGAATCCTACCCTTTCGCTTGTTCGGTGCAAGTGATGCACCTCTCCACCAACTAGGCTATCAACCTAGAAGGCTCTACTTGGTCGCTCGCTTCAAGAGTGTAACAATTTTTCGCCAATTGTGGTAAACCCTTTCCCACTTGTCGGTCCTCTACGATGATGGAGCATAATTGTAAATTTGGTTGTACTAGCCACTTGTCCATTTGGGTCATATCAACCTGGTTGATCTGGAATATCTCCACTTGCTTCGCCTCCATGTTTTCTCTGATGTCCAATAGATGTTTAGCTATATTTATTTTTCCCAGCATCCCATCACTGCTCTCCTTATCAAGGTCTATCAAACCTTTACTTATTAAAGAGAACGTTTCCTCATAGGAATTCTTTACTTCTCTAGCTCTCCCCTTGCTTTCCGATATGTTCTGCTCCCAAACCTTCAGCAGGATATTACCTCTAGTTTGTTCCACAATGGATAATTTTGAGGTGTTGGCCATCTCTATCCTCGTTGTAGCTATAACATTGTCTTGGAAAGCCACCCGGGCTGCTCCAACTTCTCTTTCTCTTGAAAAAATGTTCTCTAATATTTTCTCTATCATCCGAAAATGGTCCTGAATGGTCCTCACCTTTCCAGCAAGTTTTGTTGAGCTGTAAGTACCTTATGTCAGATTTCGGCGGCCTCTGATCTGAACATTTTTATGTCTACAACTTGTTTCTCGGCCACCTCCAATTTGGAATGCAACTCTATAATCTATTGCCCCTGTTGGCTTACCTGTGTTTGGCTAGTTTGCACCGACTGGCGCAACTACTAGAGGTCAGACCTAAGTTTCTCAATTTCACGTAGGTCGACTGTTCAGGCTTCCTCAAGGATCCTGCTCACCTTGTCCCTGACATTCGCTTCTGTAGTAGCTACCTTAGCTTCCAATTTACTGATCAGGAGGTTCTTTCATTTCAATTGGGTGGTCAAAGTACCAACTAAGTACTTATTTGTTGTAGCATAAGCCCCTAGTGTCCCGGTTATCTCCTCTACAAATTTTTCCTCTTTTGCGTCCTTCCCATCTGTCATGATTTTAAAGTTTTTGGCTACTACGCCCTCTTTTTGATAAAATCCTTGCCTTACCATGGCCTTTCTTTTATTGTCAAAGAAAAATTCATTGGGAGACAGCTCCTCTATAGAAATGGGCATTAGTTATTCATTGACAATCCAACCCTCGTCGGGATTACCCTTTGTGAACTGCAAGGGTGTGACAATAGCAATCAGACTGTCGATTTGCTTGGATGTTTTTTTGGGGGTGGCTTCTGTAATCGACTCATTTAGCGTGAGCAAAAGTGAGTCGCCCATTCCCTGCAAAGGTACTTTAGCTTGGCCTTGGGCCTGCTTGCCTGGCATGTCCTTTTCGGGGTTTCCTTCCTGCTTCTGGGGGACTTCGACTCCTATCTCTATGGTTCAAGCCTCCCTGGTTTTCCCTTTATCTTTATCCCTGCTAGGACTCGAGTCCTTTGCACATTTGGCTCCTGTCTTCTTTGTAATCGGAAGCTCTGGAGCTTCACCCTATAAAATTTGGGGGAGACAACTCTGTCCTTGTTCCCGAAATTTCAAAAATTCGGCCATGTCTCCAGGTGGCAAGGCTTGAATTCAACTTAGGACTTCCGCGAAGGACCTTGTGCCCCTGAATATTTCATCATGTTGGGAATCCTTATGTTCATACCTCTTGAGGCCGTAACTTGCCAGGTGATTGCTCACAATCCTACTGGGGTCATGCTTCTTAAACTCAATGTCTACCAGCTTCATATCTTTCAGAGCCACAGCCTCAGCTTTTGCGTGGCCAAAATATAACAAGGAATATGCACCGATACGAATAGGGAAGGGCAGCCATACCTTTTTTTATACTCCTTTGAGCTCCTTTCTTATTCCTCCAAGCACAGAATGTCTGGCGATCTCACGGCACAATAGCTTATCTGGAAAGAATAGTGGGAGGGCATATGGAGGGACAGAGGTGCCGAAAACCCTGATATATGAAAATTCTTCCTCTAGATACCAATCTTCCATGCTTCTTAGGCTGGTCATGATGCTATCTAATATCCTGGGAGGTGGATGGCCAAAAATGGCAGCATGCAATGGCACCATTACCCAGTTGAAGATCTCATAGATAAATTCTTTGGCCTTATCCTCCCAAAGTTTTGAGTGATACACATGGATAGGCTCTATACTAGATGGAATCCAACTCTATCTCATTAGAGGAAAAGGCGTCATGAAACAAATGGCGTCCATGATGTAGGCGGACATAAAAAATGAAGTTGCTTTCCCACTCGCCTTCTGCGCTCGATATTTGGTAATTCGACTGGTTAAACTGTCCGACAACAGTTTGGCCCAATTGAAAGAAATCCCTTCAGTGACTTTATGAATCAGAGGCACCCATGGGAGGAAAAAGTGTGTGGTGTCCTCCCTCCCATACAACCTACAGGCCATCATTGCTATGTACCTGAATGGAGGCTCTAAGGAGGAGACTGAATAAATTCCATTAGAATTTGCCCTGAATTTCATGGGGTGTGAAACTCAATCCCTGATCAGATCGGACAAGTTTCTGCCATATTTCTCACATTCCTTCTCCTTGAAACCTTCCAGAAATTCGGCATTGTGCGCAAAGTTTGGTGTGGGTGACAACTGATACATTGCCTGCAAATGTTCTGGTCTAAAAGTCCCAATCATCACCTTCTACTCACTGATGGCATTTCTGGTCGAGATATCCACATGATCTAGCACCCATCTAATCATATCATAATAGGGGAGGATCTGTGGTATTGTCGCTATTTTGTGCATTTCTTCCTGCATGACGATTTTGTATCTAGTGGCCAAATCATCCTTCTCATTATTGTTGGAATCATCTGAACAATTCACCGATTTGAACTGAAGGATGTCGGAGATGTATGCCCAGGTTTTGATAGTATTAATACTTAGGGGTGAAGTATCGGAAACAACATCGGAGCCCTGACCTGAAATTTCGGCAGCCACCTTGAACACCTTTTGTGGAGCCATGAAAGAGAATTGTGTACACAGATCACTTGTAGTAAGAATTGTAAATACAGACAGAAGTTATCCTAATGAAAAAAGCTCTGTGCCTAAAATAGAAATGAATTGAAATAATGAAACAAACCCCTTATCTTAGTCATTTAAAACCCTAGTGTCCTTGTGAACCAAACGATCAAATCGCTTAAAAAAAGATTTAGCAGTAAAAGTGAGATCCTACTATCTATCACCTCGTCGTAGTCCAAACAAATGCCATAATTGTTTGACGAGTCATAGCACGAATCAGTGTAAAAAACATTTAAAATTACTCCATGGACGGTGCGCATTAAAGTTTTCATTGATGTATCGATTAATCCTACTTAGTTCCTTTAATTTAGCCTGTTTTAGTCTTTAATTTCCCTTTTTCGGCATTCGCCATATCGGGAGAAATTGCTCCTACCCTTTGAGCCCCCGAAATCGCGATGATGCGATTTAGTTTAAAAAATGTGATCTGGCTTAAGCTCTTAATTAACCCATGCTTAATTAATAAAAATTGTGACTCGGGGCTATGAAGGTATAGCTTTTTGGAAGAGCGATTTTCGAGTTGCGAAACCCCGACAGTGCTTGACTTGGGTTTAAATGACTTACCCCTGACACTAACCCGGGTGACTTTTGAAACCATCTCGCGACTTTGCATATCAGAGTTTGGAAACCTTGTGACTTGTAACTCCCGAAGCGTGAAAGCGCAGGTAATAAAAAGTGATAGACTTTCTTAGTGTTTAGGCGATGGTGGCTTAGGACTATAACGGCTATCGCCACTTTGCATGTCAGGGTAAACTTTTGATTGCAAGAATTATATTTCAACCACTTGTAAAAGGCAGCTCCAACAAACCCCATGCCCAAAAGTCTTACCCCCATACACTTCATATTCTCCACATGACTTAGAGAGGGGTCCACCTAGGAAAAACTCATTGAATTAAGGAATGACTCACCCAATAGGTCACCTTGACAACCATCCCATACCTAAACTTGGAAAATTGCATAGGGTCTTTGAGCACTTGTTTAATTTGATGAAGTAGTTTTAATGCACATGTTTAGGTGGCTCTTGTATTAAATGTGATTTTACTTGCCATGATACATTTTACTTGAGACCCTTGGAGGGAACACTCATCTTTCTTTGCATGACCTTGTATGATGGATGTTTTGAAGGAACAAACCTAGCTTGGGCCTTCATTAGGGCAGGAAGCCACAAATTGGATTCCATAACCCAAAATTTGGGGGCAAGATAGAGGTTGGATGTTGCCTTTAGAGGTAATATACAAGACCTTGGAGCTGACACCTAACCCTATCTAGCCCAATGAATTTCCTTTGGAGGCCTTACACCACATGTTTTGGGCTTGGTGTCTTGACTAGGGCTAGGGTTTGGTGATGATGATGATGATGATGATTTGATGGACACTTGTAATATTTTGATGAGGAGGAACCTTTGCACCATTGAGAATACCCTATCATTTAAAGAGAAGGCCTTAGGATGCCTGAAGAACTCCTCTTATTTATCAACGACTTGATAAATGTGCTAAGACGTAACCCTAGAAGGGGTTGACGTCACCCTTAGGGTTTATTTTTGTGCAAATTTTAAAGTTAAAATAAAATTACTTTGTAAAGGGGAAAAATAAAGGGGGATGTCCCCCTTATTTTTTGGTTTACCCTAATTGAATGTGGACCAACACTTTTTATAGGTTTTTTGTAAATACTGATCAATTTCATTTCATTTTGAGAGGACTCTCTCATGTGATAAGTGTTTCTTGGCTGAAATTTTTTCCCCTCTTGGGAAAACTTCATCTCTCTCTCTCTCTCTCTCTCTCTCTCTCTCTCTCTCTCTCTCTCTCTCATGTCATGGTTTATACTTGTCTTGTGGAGCTAAGTGGTGTGTTATCTCTTGGAGTCTATTCTTTTGCTATGGTGATGAAATTTTCTTGGTGAATAAGGGTTTATCTTGCATGCTTCTTGGAATTCGTAAGAAAAATCTACATATTGTTAGTTCTTCTTTCTTGTTTCATGGTTTTTATTGACTATATCCTTGGAGGAATATAAGGGAATATACCCTCCACCAAGTTTTATCATTATTTTTATTGAATAAGCCATTGTGAAGGTTGCTAGGAGGAAGCAAAAGGGCTTACACACTTTTAGATTTACCTTGTTATGGATACTTTCTCTAGGGAGTAAAAATGATTACACCCCTAGAGAAGTGCTAGACCTAACCTAATAGAAGAAGACTCCATAACCCATTTGGAAATGAACTAATATAATTTTTCATTGGAAAAATAAACTGCTTGCATTGGTACACGTGATTTTGAGAGACATCAAATTTGTTTAAATTGGAATCTTTTCTTAGTGTCTTAAGATTTCTCAAGCCACTAAGGCATCTTGATTGGCCTAATATTTATCTGGTTATAATCAATTAAAATATACAACCATTAGGGCTGCAACAAAACACTTTCAAACTCTCTCTTTAACTTGCTTTTCAAACATGAAAATTTGCTTGGAAACCACTATTATTGTTCTACTACCTATTAGCTAACTTTTTTACGGTTTACTTGCTGATTTTTATGTTTGAAATTTTTCGTTGTAGAAAATATTTTCTACAGCCACTTGGTTGTTACTATAATTCTTTTTACTTGTTACTATAATTCTTTGAAAACACTATCTAGCAACCCTCTTTTACCATCAAATTCTGTGTTAAAATATTGGAATATTATATACTTGTTTAGTGCTTCATTGTCCAATAACTCTTTCGTACTTTGGATAGTTATTTCTATAGTTAACAATAGTTGTCTTTGTTGATATATATTTTTGTTTACTGCTGAAATTTAGGACAACAAGCTTCACTTGCTTGTCCCTTTGATATTTAAGCTTGTATCTTGATTATTTTCTTGTCTCGGGCAAGTATAACACTCTGGTGTAGGTACCCAAGTCTTTGGAAACCATCCTCCATCCGCAAGACTCACTTTCACATCCATCGTCCACTTTTTTTTTCACCTATAGGCGAATCATCTTCAATTACTCCACTTTCCATCTCATTTCCCCCTAGGGTCACATGAAATTCTCCCCTTGTGTAGTATTTCTCCTTCACTGAAGCAAGGGGAGTACCTATATAAGGTGACAATGGATAGGTATTCCCATAGTTGTCTTACCTTTTTATATTGGGTCGAGTTTTTTCCAACATACAATACGTGTGATAACACAAGCAATATGGAAGAGGTAGCTAGAGACAAAGTGGAAATCATTGAAGACCATCCAGTCTTGAGGGATTTTGAAGATAGTTTTGGGGAAATCCCAGGATTGCCACCAAATAGAGACATTGATTTCTCTATTGATTTGGTGTCAGGAGTTTCCCCAGTGTCCAAGACACCATACATAATGGGCACACTAGAGTTAAAGGAGTTGTAGATATAGCTTGAAGAATTGTTAACGAAGGGGTATATACATCCATGTGTGTCTCCTTGGGGTGCCCCAATTATTTTTATGAAGAATAAGATGGAACCTTAAGGTTGTGTATTGATTTCAAACAGTTGAATAAGGTGTCCATAAAGAGCAAATATCATTTTCCAATATTGACTTGAGATAAGGTTATCATCAAGTGAGGATAAAGGAAGAAGACATCAACAAAACAACATTCAGGCCAATATATGGGTGTTATGAATTCACGATAGTTCCATTTTGACTATCAAATGCCCCAGTTTTTTTTATGTGAATGATGAATGGAGTGTTCATGGAGTACTTGGAAAAAAATTTAATTGTGTTCCTAGACGATATATTCACACACTCTAAGTCAAAAGAGGAACATTCAAAACATTTAAAAATGGTGTCGCAAGTTTTGAGAGAGCATAAATTGTATGCTAAGATAAGTAAGTGAATTATTTTTATCAAAAGAAGATTCACTACTTGGGGCATATAATTTCAGCAGAAGGGATAACAATGGATCATGAGAAGATAGAGGCCATTAGAGGATGGTCAATGCCAAGAAATTTCACAGAAGTCAGATCATTCATGGGTCTTTTCGATTATTACTGAAGATTCATAAAAGGATTCTCAAAGATTACAATCCCAATCACTTATTTTGAAAAGAAGGGACTAAAATTTGAATAGACTCCCAAGTGTAAAGAGAGCTTTCAGCAACTGAAAGACATCTTGACAATTTCACCAATCTAGAATATTGTAGATCTGAATGAATATTCTTTTGTGTGCATTGATGCATGCAAGGAAGGGATTGGTGGAGTGCACTAATGTGGTATGTGGTATGTTGTGAGTGCAAAAAAGTAAAAGAGCATGAGAAGAATTATGTCACCCATGATCTAGAGTTAGAAACAATTGTACATGCACTAAAAATGTGGAGATATTACCTCATGGGAAAAAAATTTGAGCTAAGGACATGCCATTGTAGTCTAAAACATTTGTTTGGAAAACCAACATTAAATGTTAGGAAAACTAGATGGTTGGAATTCCTTAGTGAATATGACTTTGAAATTAAGCACATCAAAGGCAAAGAGAATCAAGTGGTTGATGCACTCAGCAAGAGAAAACATGTGATACATATCACAACCATTAGTATGTACAAAACTTATCTGAAAGATAGAATTATTGAAGCAACAAATTCAAATCAATAATATTTAAAAATAAAAGAAACATTACAACCAGGAAATTTTTCAGCTGAAATTTAAATACTATGAGTTGCGAGAAGATGGAATTCTCATGTACAAAGGAAAATTATATGTGTCAAATTCCAATGAGATGAAAAATGCAGTGATGAGGGAAATGTATAATGTGCCATATGTTGGCCCCCCAAGATATCAAAAGACAATTGCAGCTATGATAAGCCAATACTTTTGGCCAAGAATGAATAAATAAGTTGTTAATTACATAGTTAGATGTCTAGATTTTCAGAAGGTGAAGACATAGCATAGGCATCTAAATGGGTTATTATAGCCATTTCCCATTCCATAATGGAAGTGAGAAGTTTTCACAGTTTATTTTATTACTAAGTTTCCTAGAACAATGAAGCAACATGATTCCATCATGGTGGTGGTGGAAAAATTAACTAAGGAAGCACATTTTATTGCAGTGAAGACAACACATAAGGAAATGAATATTGTATAGATATACATGAAAGAAGTTGTTAGGATACATGGAGTTCCTAAGGAAATAGTTTCAGATAGAGATCCAAAGTTTACATCCAATTTTTGGAAGGGTTTGTTCAAGGGATTTGGGACACATCTAAATCACAGTACAATGTATCACCCATAGTCATATGGGAAAACAGAGAGGACTAACATAATAATTTAGGACATTCTTAGAATGTATGTGATGGACTAGCCATCAAAGTTGGAAGACTATATTCATTTGGTTGAATTTTCTTACAATAATGGGTATCAGGACTAATTTAAAATTAGTCTATTTGAAGCATTATATGGCAGAAATTGTAACGTACAAATGAGTTGGATAATCTAGTAGACAGAGTAGTTATTAGGCTAGATTTGTTGAGGGAAATGGAAGAGTAGATGGAAAAAATAAGGCGGAATTTAAAGGATTCCTAGGATAGGCAGAAAACTTATGCAGACAATAATAGAGTTTTCAGAGATTTCAAAGTGGGTGAACATGTGTTTTTAAAAGTGAAGGTGAAAAGAAGTTCGTTAATATTAAGAAGTTTCAGATATTGTGGACCTTTTGGAATCTTAGAAAAGTTTGGGTGAGTTGCATACATACTAGCATTGTCTGCATATGTGATAGTGCATAATTTATTTCATGTATCATTATTAAAGAAATATGTACCTAACCCTAACCACATGATTGATTAGACTGTGATCCAGGTGGATCATGAAGGAGATTTTTGAGTGGAACCAGTACGCATCCCAAAATGAAGAGTTAAAGTGCTTATGAACAATTCCATAGGGATGGTGAAGGTTAAATGGACCTACTATGGTCCTAAATATGCTACATGGGAGAAAAAAGAAAATATGCAGAAATAATACCCACAAAGTTTTGCCAATTTTGAAGAAAACATAACTCAAGACTCCATTTTGAGTAGCTAGAGTTTTGGAACAACATCTTAGATTCCTAGCCAATCAGGGATGGGGTCCCTGATAAACAAATAGCACATTCCTTGGTTTAGCCTTCATAAATGAATAGTAAATTCCTTGGGTTAGCCTTGATAAACGAATGGTACATTCCTTGGGTTATCACTAATAAATGAATGGTGAATTCCTTGGGTCCGTGGGTTGAGAGGAACAAGAGATTTTGGTTGTAACTACTGTTGGATTTGTGAAATTGAAAATTCTTATTTCTTTAAGCATTATGATGTAAATTTTTGTATGTATGCATATCTACATAGTGTGCACTGAGGACGATGCACAATTGTAGGGGATGGGGAATGTAACATCCCCGCTACAATCCCCAATTTAGTTAATTCTTAATGTAGATATAATGTGTGTCTATGAACAAAACGATTTATATGTGAAATGTATTTCCAAGTTTTCATAATAAAATGTGATGCCAGCTGCTAAGGGGACATGGACATAGATGGGGGTTGAATTAATCCATAATAGAGGGGAGGGTCTAGGAGAATGTCTAAGAGAGGATTAAAAGGGGGAATTATCCATGTCTATTAATTCCACCCACATTCCTGAATTTGTATTATCATCATGTATTAAACTCTATTTTTTTATGGAGTCTTACCACAACTAATCATTAAATGCATGTAAGAGGGTGGGTGTGATAAGTCACATCCCTTACTTATTATAGGAATGGAGGTTGATTACAAACGGCTTGGGGAAGTGTGTGAGTCAAGCAAGTAAGCCAAAGGAGATGAAATTTGTATGAATTACAACAGTTTTTGGTCAATCAATTTTTTGGCATGAACATGGAATAAAAAGAAAGAAACAGAGCTTGGATCTAGAGCATCCATGGAGGGAGAATTTTGGGGCATGATGGAGTGTTTTGGAGATGAATACTGAAGAGATGGGTTTTCAAGATTAAAGAGTTAACTCTTGTGTGAGTTACACTGTAACAACAAGTGTTTGTTGTTGTTTGTTATTAGTTTTCCTAGCATTGAGTTCCCTTGAGTTCCCAACATAGATATTCTTGGTTACCTATGCCAGGGAGACCCTGATAAATGAATGGGATGAATGAGGGACTAATATCAGTGAAGGAGTACCTTCCTTGGGTTGGACAGGTCAAGAAGAAGAGAGTTGGTGGAAAATAGAGATAATTGTATGAGAACACCAATGGGTTGTGGGTTTTCTAAGTCGTGAGTGAAAAATGAGAGACCAACCTTTTTTTTGGATTGTTAGCCCCAACTCAGGGGCGGCTTGCTGTTAATATTTGGAACAAAAAGTCTATGGTTGGGTGGAATGTCCATCCCAAGTAGTTGGTTGCACAAATGAATTAAAAGATAAGTGTTTTATCTATTTATGTGTTGCATTATGAGTTTTAATTGATGTGCATAAACTCTGTCAATAAGATTGATTTATATGTTGTTCTAATGAGTTATTAGCTTCATTATGTGTGTTTTTACCATGTTGTAGATGCAATTAATTAATGGTATTAGTCAATAGTTAAATATGTGTGTAATTCGTAGTTGGAAAACTACAGGAAAATTAATTAGCATCAAATTTTAATTTTTATGATTATTTCGCATATAATGGACCTCACCTGGGTTTGGGAATGTTACAAGATGATAAGAAGAGAGACAGATTTGATATATTTGCAAACAGGTGATGAATCTTTAGAAATGTGACTAGAAAGACGAAGACAAATGCGAGATCAATGGGTGAAATGTGAGGGTCACTTTATCCATCAAAGGCACCATTGGAGAAATTTTGAAGTAAATAATGGGACTCAAAAAAAAATGTGTTATCAACATTGACATTAAAAGAACCAATATGATTCAAGATGATGATGTCAATCATAAGGGTAAATAGTTTTTTAGGGAAATAAATAAAACTAATTTTTTTCATCATATTTTTAACTTATTTCCTTTTGTGTTTACTCAAATTTCAAGTTTAGGCACTTTTTTGATGTGGAATTTAATTCCACATCCAAAGAGTACCCACTCTACATGCTTTTGATACCCACACAATGAGATAAATTGGAAATCCATGAAAATTTTTGTTTCTTCAAAGTCAGAAGAATAAGTTAAGCACATAACAATATTCATCAAAGGGAGGAGGAGAGATATAATCCCAATCGTTATGATCCAAATGGTCTTAAAACAATTGTGCTATTTTGGAGGTCTTCTTGGCTTTTGACCTTTACACTTGGTTGCCCAATTTCCTTCCTTATACTAGATATAACACTATTGATTTTTCATTTTAATATCTTGTTTCTTGAAAAAAAAATTATTCCTTCTGAACTTGTGCTTCTAAGTAAATTTGGGGCGTATGGTACACTTATTGAAACTCCATATAGACTTTATATACTTAGTCTTCTTGAAGGTATAACAAATAAAATTATAAGTTTTGGGAAAAATACTACAAGTATTTATAGAAAAAATTGATTGTCACTTCAAGATTTTAGTAGCTTTCTTCTGCAAGCAATGTCATGCAAAGATTTAACAATGCATTCATGCACACCAATAAGAGACAATGATTTAACTTTCAACTTCTTGTCTTCCATATATTCTTTGACTAGATCAGGAATATTTTTTTGCATGGCGATGATATGTTGTATTATTTGAGTCAGAAGTTTTATATAGAAATTTCTACATTGCACATGTAAATTGTTCTATTTGTGACTATTATCACAGGATTTGAACTTGTGCAAAGCCCTTCACAAGATGCCAATCTTGCTTAACAATTGCAAGTAATTGTCACTATAACCTAGACAAATACTTTCCTCATTTTAGTGTTCGTTAAATATCCAACACAAGGGAGGCTTCTCTTGTGACCTCAAGGGTTCCTATAGCACTAGACATAAGTGTACATCCCCCTATCTTGGTCACTTAATGATATAGGCTAGGTATAACAAAGTGAAAAGGATAGGATGAGTTTGGACAAGGTAATTGGTTGATGTGTGTGAGACAAGAAGTATTACAATGCATACAATGACAATTATCAAGTTTAAACCAATTACCAATCACCTCTAGAACACTAGCTATCAAGTAAAATGGTTTTTGTTGTAAAATTGTAGTAGTAAACAAGTGTATATCAACAAAATATATTTCACAACAACAACAAGGAATCAGCTCAAAACAATAGTAATTATGTATTAGAATTAATCATTTAATGAGTAGATCAACATCCAATTGGAAAACAATAATTTTAAGTAAGTTTCACCACAATATAAAGTAAATATTCAACAATATCTCAAATCCCTAATGGTTGTAACATTCATTCAAAGCATTGAATGACAATTATCTTTCCAATGAAGTGACAAAGATAAAATGAGAAATTTTTGAATTTTTGAAGGGGTTAAGTTATTAGGTCATCACAAGCATAAGAGACTAGAGTCGTTTTTCTTCCTTGGGAAAATGGAGTCATGCACAACTTGAAGATCAAGTTATAAGACATAAACAAAGGTTAAAGAGAAAAAACCTAAGACTATACCCTCATAATATTGGGATGTCTCATTCCTTCCAAGTCGCCTAGCTTAGATAAACAAGAGAACTAGGTTTTAAATCGTAGGGGGATAGACAATCCTAACCACTAGAACTAAACCCTTGCCAGTATAGGGGATAGCCAATCTTAACCCTTAAGATAAACCTTGATTTTTTCAACAAAACAAGGACTATTTGAAGGAGGGGATAAACACACTTAATCCTCCTACGGTTTTCCTAAAAAAATCTAAATAATATTAAGGTAACATGCAATATTAACTCTCTAATAAAGAAAATAACCAATATAACCATAAGAAAACACTTGAACTTGAAATATATCACTTACTAGACCAAGTCACATTCATGAGAAACCCTAATAAACAATATCATTCACTAAGTAGAGTGAAAATCATCTCCAATACAAGTGCATATAATATGTAGCTCCGAGAACAAGATACAAAAGACATCAAACATTTCCTCAAGAGGAAGAAGTAATGATTTGATACAATGGAGCAATCCCTCTATATATGAGGTAACCAAGCACATATGTCCATAATAATTTATAAAACAACTATGAATCCATGATACAAGTATGATAGACCCCTCAAGTAGCCTATGAGAACAAACAATCATGCTAAAAGAATCAAAATAATCCCTCCAAATCCACACATGTGGGTGACATCATGCCCTAGGAAGGTGTTGGAGGCCTCCAAAGGCCATGTCTCATCATCAAGGTGTCAAGTATGGTGGAAGGTGACCTCTCCCCATCAAAGGTCATGTCATGTTATCAAAGACCCCAAATCATCAAAGTAGTGCCCCAATGGAAAGCAAGCCTTAATCCATGATGTCATCATCCATATGCTCAGTGTCCAAGGTGAAAATACCAACTTCCAAGGTGGAATGAAGGTGCATGTTATCTTTGCATGGTACCCAATCATGTATTAGTGAAAATTCCTCCATTCAATGTCCAATAACCTTCAAGTACAATGCCCCAAGGTTTTTGGATAAATTTCTATTTTCGGCACACTAGTTCAGTGGGAGTAACACTAGTTCAGTGGGAGTTGACTAACTAGTTCTATTTTAGAATTTTTAATCTTAGACCATCACTATTATGCATGCATTCCTATTATAGGATGTCATTGCATATATGAGTGAATATCACTCACTCATTGATTAGATCATAATATACATTGATTCTCATTCTTCATATTGTATCTCTCTTCCTTTTCTTGATAAGATTTGTTTGTGCATGCTTTATCTAGGTCTCCTATGTAGGTTTCCATGAAACACTGACATGGTATCAGAGTCGAGTTGCTTGGAGAAACCCAGATAAGACAGAGAAGAGTAAAAGAGGATTTGAGTAAACCTAGTTTCTTCCATCGTCACGGCCTATACCTATCGAAATTTACGACGATTGGAATCGTCGCAACCTATTCCTATCGTAGGGTGTGATGGTTGCACTCAGACTTAAGAAAATTTATTTTTCTAGGCATCTTCACAGCCTATACACAACCAAGGTGCGACATCGTCTCACTATGTCCTTCATCCAGGGTGTGACGATTCAATTTTTCAAAATCATCGCATTGTTTCCTTCATTAGGGTGTGACGATTCAACATCGTCGCACTTTATCCTTATCTAGGGTGCGATGATTTAGCATCCCTCCATAAACTTAGGTTTCTGCAGTAAAATAGCCATATCTCGAAATCTGCGATCTCGGTCGAGATGATATTTGGAACTGTTAACTCCCAAAATGAAACCGTCAATTTGGCCGAGTTTGGGTGGATATCATAGCTTTCGGTGGTAGCTTCAAGTCATTTTCGAGTTTTGTCGGTTCAGAAAATTTTTAGTTTTTGTGGTGGGTCTTAGGAAATAATCGAAA
>ML781680.1:69286-109464 GCA_009831015.1 Picea engelmannii | reverse complement strand
TGCGTGTGACCCGATGTTATGCATGTATTTGGTTGAATAAACCCTGCATGTTAATATACTTGGTTGTCTCAGAAATATTCTGCATTCCATCTCTGTATTTATCATCTGATTTACAGTTCCTAAGAGCGCTGGTTTATTTAACTATCTGATAAGCAACCTTTCCATTAAGCTATTGTGATATCCCATCGATCCATTTTGCTATAAAAATATTGAATTCCTAAGTTACCAGGCATACTTAGCATACAGCCCTAAGTAGTTTCCTGGAGAGATAACAGGAACAAAGACATATAACATAGGGATTCTCATGCTCACCAAAAATATCCAAAACTCACATCACATTTTAAGAGATATAGTTTTTTTACCATATCTATAATTTTCATAGATCGTCAATCATATCTTGGAATCCATGATCCGGGTTTTCAAGATCTTTCCAGAATCAATAGCAAGGATGGAGACGATGCAACTTCTTCAATCAGGTATGGTGATAATACTTACACCATACAACTATTTTGAATGGAATCTGAAGGCTAAATTCCAACTCAAAACAAAAGGACTGTATAATTTTACGATGGCGACAGAAACAAAACCTACATCAATGCTTGAGAAGACCAAATCGACGAACCATAAGGATGAGGCCAATGGACTATTTATTGAGTTAAAATTCATTGATCTATGGTTTCATGTTTCCACATGAAAGAATCCAAATGATATCTGGACCACCTTGTAAGAACTCTTTGGAAATAAGGATGAGATGTGAGGTCATATGCTCGAGGTAGAGTTGAATACCTTAGACCCTAAAAGTTTTGATAATATACAAGATTTATTTACTACATTTAAATCTTTGATTTTTATCTTGGGTGAATTTGGTATTGACAAGTCTACATAAGAGAAACAACTTATTCTAACAATAGTGGGCAAGCTAGGACGAGAATATGTTGTATATATCTCCAATTTCCATTCTGGAAAATGCCTTTTTCAAACAAATTGGAAAATGCCTACAATGGCTCAATTCATTGAGCCTCTTACACAAGAGAAGAAAAAAATCATACAGATGGGTTTCATCAAGGAACTCAAAGCACATTCACTCACCATGTATGATGGAAAAGGATCATCCAAATAGAATGGGAAGGAGAAACAGAATGAGAAGGGATATTCGAAACCCTTTAACGATTCTTTAGGTTCCAAAGACTCTTCAGATTCGAAGAAGAAGAAGAAGGGAAAACAATGCACTCACTGCAATAAAACAAATCATGAATAATCCACATGCATGAAGAAACAAAACAATATTATGGCATAGGAACTTCAACAGAACAACCTTGGAAACTTCATTCCAGAGGGAGTCAAGAAGCAAAAGGAAGAATATCATTCTCCTAAGAAAGGTAATCATCATGCCCTGGTTGCACTTAATTCCTCATCTGATTCATGGATTATAGATTCTGGTGCATCCCATCATATTCCAACGAAAGAGGAACTTTTCTCTTCTTTGATTCCATGCTCAAGACCCCCTATTCCCATGGGGGATGATACTCCAATAGTAGTAGCAGGAGAAGGGAGAGTGGAACTCCACAATGGCAGTTTTGAGAATGTTCTACATGTTCCAAAGCTTTCTATGAATCTAGTCCCAGTTTATCAGATCAATCAGAAAGGTAAAAAGGTTGAATTTACATCAGATTCAGTTTCAGTAATTGACACACATGACAATTCCATCATTGCAATTGGTGAGGTGGATCACAAGTCAAGTTTGTATTAATTCACTAAGTTTTCTGATGATGACTCCTTTATTCTACTTACACATAAGGAGAGTATGTTGCATGCACCTCCAGTGCAACATGCATATACTCATGTGCTTCCATCAGTTTCAGACATCAAAGATGATTCCATACAGTCAAATTTTGTACATGGAAATAAGCAGGTAGTACATCCAGATAAGAAGCCAGCGTTGAAGCTTCAGTAGATGCCCAAGAAGGCACATACCACACTTCAACCAATAGGAAACCTTGCAGGGGATCCATTGGATTCGAGGAGGACTCGACCTCATCATGAGGAGTCTTCTCATGTATTTTCAGCTTCAGAACCTGCAATGCCCATGCGTTGCTATATGGTTCAATCTACTAATCTACAAACCTACAATAAGGTTGTGGGAAATCCATTATGGCAAGAAGTCATGCAGAAGGATCATGACTCTCTCCTAGAGAATCAGACTTGGAATTTGGTTCCACTTCCACCATAAATGAGTATTTTCAGGTGCAGATGGGTCCACAGGATCAAGAGGTACAAGGCCCAACAGGTTTCCAAAGGACCTCATCAGATCCCTAAATATTTCTACATCTTCACAAAGACTTTCAGTGAGAAGAAGTTTCACACTTTGCGGGATCATATTGCAGTGAAGAACACAGTTGCCTAACAGTTGCCATTTTTTTATTTTGATAGATTATCTTTTGAGGGGGGGTTTGTTCCCACATGGTTTTCCCTCTTTCCTCACTTTTATTCATTGTTCATCAATTGCATTGTACATGAGTACCTAATATGGCTTAGTAGTCAGGACTCATTTTTTACTCCATAGTGATATTCAGGGGGGGTGTTGGAGAAATTTCTATGTTCGGCACACTAGGGGGGGTATTCGAGAAATTTCTATATTTAGTGAGAGTAACACTAGTTCAGTGGGAGTTAACTGACTAATTATATTTTAGACTTTCTAATCTTATACCATCACTATTATGCATGCATTCCTATTATAGGATGTCAATGCTTATATGAGTGAATATCACTCACTCATTGATTAGATCATAATATACATTGATTCTCATTCTTCATATTGTATCTCGCTTCCTTTTCTTGATAAGCTTTGTTTGTGTATGATTTAGCTAGGTCTCCTATGTAAGTTTCCATGAAACACTGACAAAAGTGTGGGCTTATTTCCCATCTGTATGTTGGCATGATTGTATCTGCCAAGTAAATATCATTTAGCTATCGTTCAAGGTTCAAGAGGCGTGAGAGCCTATATCCAAGGGAGCCAAACCATCAAGTGGCCCAAAGCTCTACATCACATGTGTTATGTCTTGCATAAAGTACACAACATCCTGGGTGAAATCACGGGGATGTGCTCCAAAGGCCATGTTAGCTACACCCAAGTCAGTCAAAATGATGGAATCAAGTAAAACAAATAATCACAAGGGGAAATAGTCTTAAAATCATATAAATTAAGCCATCTGTTAATATAAAATCCAAATGAACAACTCTCATTGTGTATCCCCTTCAAACTTCACATTAGCTCAAGACTTTATGCAATTTGTCAACTTTAAGTATGGGAAGACCATCAAAAGACCTTATTAGGTGTGTCAGTACCCAAGTATAGAGATATTTCTCGGAAGGAACCATCAGAGATATGTAATGAATGTGAGGTGGTTATGGGGTTTACTTCTGGGCATGGGATCATTAACATGAAAAAAAATATATGGACTCACCTCCATGAGTGCCTTTGTAGAGGGTGCGCTTGGTGATTAAGTTACTCTTTCCTCGACTCTTTTTGCATTCCAAAACCATTATTTTCCTTTTTCTTTATTTATTTGATTTGCAAGTCCCCTTTAAAAGGATTAACACTTCCTTTGTTTGTTTTATTTTATTTGGGATGTATTCAAGTCCTTTTTAATTGATGATGTGTTTATTCACATTAGGACTAGGGGCAATTTCCATTAATGAGGGGGTAGAGCTCAAGTATGGTCTACAAATTTTGAATGTCCTCATTATCCCATTTATTTCTTTGTTATTGGCTAGCTACAATCTACCATTGGACCTTTAGCCCCTTCTTCTCACAAGAGAATGAGGTACATGCATTTTTGGTGTACATGTAACCACATTACCCAAAATGTGGGACAATGGAAGGATCAAGGATGAAAAAGTGGTAAGTATGATCGAGAATGGTATGCTACCCCTTTCAAGGAACCTCTAGTAGTACCCTCTTTACCCAAGAGTGACAACACAGGACTAGGATGCCTAGGATGGCCACCAAGGTGAAACAATGAAAAAAAACATAACTTTTGAGCTTATGATTCATTATCAACTTCAACCTATTATCATTACTCAAATGCCCAATGTATTAAATATGACACTTTATATGAAACAAGGACTAATGTACCTCATAATGTGTCAAAAAACCATCTCCCAATGAACCTTGATGATTGTGTGTTAAGAGTTGTGTTGATGAAGGAAGAAGCATATAAGGGAAATTGTTAGGCAAATCTATATGGAGATGTTGATCATCATCATCGTCAATATCATCATATTCATTGCAGGCCATGAGATATGATATCCTCTAGTTACCCCTAGGTGGGAGGGGGTAATAGTGATAAATCATGTAACCTATAAGACATAAACAAAGCAACATAAAACTTAATATCTATACATACAACACCAAAACATTGATGACCAATTGATGAAAAATGATAAAAAAATATCATTTTGTTTGTAAACTAGAAGGATGGATCGCCAATTGTATAAATTTCTTGTAAATCTCCATGTTATCCTTGTTACCTCTCATGTTCTCACTTGGTGAAAAAGTCCCCTAAGCACAAGTTGTGAAACCCCAAGGGAAACTTAGGCAAGATACTCGTTGTCACCTCAATATCCTTTCCTTTCTCTCTTTAGACTAGATGAATTCTATCCTAGGGGAGCTTTCTTATGGTTAACTAAGCTCAATGTGTTGCAGTATGAAGTGGGAGAAAGAGAGAGCTTAGAAAATAGAAATAATTTTTTGAAAGTGTTTTCTATTTTTAGGGTGGTGGATGAAAGGGAAGATCAATGCCTTACTTTGGTTGAGATATGAGGTCAATATGAAACCTCAAGGGGGGAATTATTATGAATTCCTGAAGGACTAATTGGACTGTCAAAACAAAATCCATAAATTCCTAGATTTAGCAAGAATTGCACAACTTCCAAATCAATTTGAGAGTGTTCTTTTCCTAAAGGTATTGAACTATGATTTTTTTCAGAAATAATATTATAACAAGATTAATTCTCTTTAAAAAATTGTAACAAAGAGGGTTTACCTCTTCCAATGTAGTGATACCACTTCTCTATGGAATTCAAATCAACTTTGGCAATCAAAACCTGCAACAAAAAGACTACTAACATGCACCAAGAATATATGCCATATTTCAACAAGGGTGAACATCCATTCCACAAATCTTAGACAAATATAAAACAATTTTATTCCAAATATTGGGAACTCTTTCACTCACACCTTACAAATGGAGAGATTCAACCCTTATACATGTTTCAACTCTATCTCCCTTTGCAATAAACAAGTATTTGTTTTTCTAGATCCATTAATCCTCCAAGGAATAACAATAAAATAACCCTCTCAACAAATGTCTTACTAAAAGTAGCAATCAGTTGTTGAGATCCATAATTTCCTCCTAGAGGTTACAACAAAATACCCAAGGAAAACAATACAATAATGTCCTCATATAACTAACTCCAATAGACAAGTTCAAAAAGAGTAAAATAATGGCATTAGTTAGAAACCACCTCCAAGAAAAGAGCTAGATAGAATTTATATTATGATCACATTTTGGAAATCTCTCAACCATTCTGCATCTAATGGTGTTGAACTAATATAATTCAAGGCACTTTGTCAAAAGATAACTTCTCTTGTAGTTAGGCCTCCCTTAAAATATGTGCAACAAACCCTCCAAGTGGCATGTGTGGTTCCAAAGTGTAACAACCATCTATAGATCAAGGAAAGTGAAGTGGATATCAGAAATAGGAGGTTGAATTAGCATATAATAGACACCATGAACCAAGGGCTTAGTCAACATAAACCCCGCTATACTCAACATGTGTCAAACAATCTCTATCTAATGATAGAATGGCCTATATCTATAAGACACCCCCACACATGTGTGCAGGTAAGGGAGCATCCCATGAGAATGAAGTGTATACTCATTATAAAGTGTATTATTATCACTAAAATATAACAAGGAATCCAAGTGCTCTAGTAATAGAACCTCACTGTACAACACAGAGTGGGTTGGCCCCTCCAACCATACCACAAAAACCAGAAAAATCATGAAAGAGTGGAGCACTCCATGAAAATCATTGTCTACCTCATCGAATGTTTCCATAAGTTCATGATAGACACATCAAACCCTATGGTTCTCTCACCAATAAGTACAATTCCAGCAACCCTCATACATAAGTTGAAATCACCTAAATCATGTGCCAAGATGTTGATACCATCATGCAAGACATGTGACAAATCCCATGCAATGTTCTAAGCAGATTCATGATTCCCAATGCATGTCAGAACACCCTAGGCAACATCAAAATTCCCTAGGTAATGCCACAAATCCTAATGCATAGTTTGAAACATCGTAGGCAACTTCTATCACAACTCTAAAAGCACCTATCATAATTCCCTAGGCAGAGTCACGGTTCCCAAGGTAAACAACTTTCTCAAATTCTACAAAGTGTATGTGTCAAAAATCCATCAATGAGAAAAGTGGAGAAATCCTTAAAGATTATATTCAAATTCCAAAACCATTCCAATTTAGACTCAAAACCCTAGGTCGCCCCATCACCTCATCAAGTAGGATGCATGAAATCCAATTGTGCAAGAGGGTGAGCACTCTAGGAAAGTGGTTGTCTATTGCATCAAACATCATTGTAGGAGAATAATTGACACTTAAAGAGTTATGGTGATCCTCTACAAGAGCCACATCCCATCATATAATATCAATTCCATGACCAAGACTCCATACAAATATGCAAATACCACGATGCCAAGGTTGATCATGTGAGGCAAATGTATAAGTATCCTTAAATAAGGTATTCCATGAGTAGGCATGAAAATATATAATGGGCATCAATATATGGGACATTCACCAATATCAAAGGAACAAAGAGCATGCCATAAGAATCAAGTGCCACCATGAAGAGAAAAATAGGCACCAAGATAATCCACCACATAAACCATTAAACCAATGTGTAGCATCCCATGCAACGCCATGATGAAGTGATATGATCCATGCACTATCTCAAACAAAAAAAATGGAAGGTGTATATCTCAAGTCCATTAGCATCCCAACATGTCACCCCTGAAAATCCTATCATGTGATGAAAATCATAAGTTTACTTATCATAGAATATGAGAGGTAATACTGGCTCCAACTTGGGGCATGTGCTCTTTGGAAAAGAGTGCATAAGAACCCCAAAATATTTGATTTTCCCTATTGAGAACATTCTCCAAGCAAATGAAATAAAATCACATGGAGAGATGGATCTACATCACATCCCTAAACACCACATGCAAATGTCCATACAGTTTATCATATGAAAACTGGTTTTACAAGGAAGGCAACATGAAATGAAATATAATGCTCATGTTAGAGAAATTATTCTTCCTAACCTACTCTAAGCATGAAAATGAAAATGTTATGTATAATTATACTACCAATGGAGCCATGTGTTCATCATATCAATTCCAAAACTTCTTCCCTTGTGTTTGGTCCTTAACCAAGACAAGGATATGTTCATCACCAAGTAAACATGAGATAGAAAATACATGATGTGATCGCTACAATATGCAATTACATCATAGGAATGGTAGTTGATACAAAAAATTGAAAAATAGTGGCATAACATAGCAATGTTAATTCAATTTCCTATTGAAGATGGATGATATTAAGTTTGGAAAATGCATGTGGCAGCCCCTCATCAACCTAAAAAAAGTCACTTATATGTCTCTTAAAAAAAAAAAACTGCATGTGCAACATCATTCGCACCTTAAGCAAGTAAGGTGTGGGTAGCTCCAATAATGATCCTCCTTAAAACAATTATGAAACTGAAGTATGAATGTAGAGTTCATGATTAAAAAGAAATTTATGTTTGCAACCTAGGGCTTGTTTCCCCCCTTGGGATAGTTGGAAATTGCTACCAAAAATATGAACTTGAAAAACCTGTTGCCCCAAATAATTTCCAACACCAATCATCGATTTTCCAGCCATATTTTCATATGAAAATATATAAAAATACGAAAATAACAAGGGATGGAAATTTTCTACATTTTTTACAATAAAAATCTAAAAACATTCTAAATTATTCATGGTGGAAAATGACTAAAAATATCCTAAATATTGGTTGTCATAAACATGACCAGAGTATTGAAATAAACCTATAATGAACTTGGAAATGTCTTTTGAATTTGACACCTATTTGTCCACAACAAAAAGATGGAAAAATTATGCACTTTCATGACAAAAAATGTAACGCACCCAATCCCTTAAAATCCTTCTAAGGGATGGGGTACTAAAAAAATTTCTTTCCTCAAATATCTCAATACCTCTTCTCGATCATATCATCCTCTTTTTCTCGTCGATAGCTTTCCAACGACTATAATCATTCTCAATTATGAGCTCGGGATCAAAAGTTATAGCATCTCAAAGTTCCCAGGCTTTCATTGGTCAACCGCCAGCTCATTACCGCGAGGCGTCCACGTGATCGCTTCTTACTCATGCCAGCTGGAGTGACAGTGGCACATTATATTCATGGAATAATCCTTTGGCCCACTTCTTATTATCTTTGGGATTTCTTATCTTGTGGTTCACTCTCACTATCTCAAGACTTTTGATGATGATGCACTAAAGTGCACCTTCCCTAAATCCTACAGCTCACAACCCTTCATCTCGACGGTTCAAAGCACGTTGAAGATGTCATTTTACATGGAGGTTAATGCCAAACTCCCAAATTTTACACGATGTGCAGATGTAACACAAGAGGTCTACGGTGGATATTCCACCTCTTCCCTCTGTCGATCAACAATCGTCACTATCCCTGACTCCTAGAGTCGTCGGTAATTACTTCGTTGTCATCGACATTTCTTGGTTGAACGTAACCATTCTGGACTCCCACACTTCCGACGATGACATGTCTATATATAATGGTCTATATCTCCTTTTCAAATCTCTGATGGGATCAATGGTTATCCTCGTATGTCCTCTCCGGACCCATGTCAACCAATTAAAAACTAACACCTGTCATCCAAAGGACACTTTGGATTCCTTGTTGGCATGTCACATATTTCATGACATCATATTCCTCACTCCTCTTTTGAATACATCTCACTGAATATCAACAGAGGAAATCCCCTCGTCCAACATCAGATCGAAGTATCTCGTCATGTCTCAGCACTCACAAATCAACAATCTGGATCTTCTCTTCGAAGTCCTACTCTGAGCTCTTCGAAGTTGTACTACAAAATATTCAGAGTCCACTCCGAAAAGTTTGATTCCTGAAATTATTCCACCTTACATGTGGCACAATCTCTGCTAGACATGTGGAATCATCACCACCTGACACGTGTCATTCATTTTTCCCACAAAAGGTTCACCTATAGGTGTCAAATCACTATGCCATGCGGCACCTTTTATTCTCAACACATGGCTTCCTCCATGTCATCCTTTTGAGCCATTAACTAAGGATCAATGATCCCGATCATACACTGAGTCCTTTTGATCTTAGCATATCAACAACCCAAACCTCTTCTCGGAGCTTCTCGGATCTCGATAGATCAATGGTCGAGATTGCATCTCAAATCTCCTTTTCTCTAGACAAAACAATGGTCTAGATATTCCCTCGGAGTTTCTCCTATTGGAGAACCTTATAGAGCCTGTGACAGATCAATTATTGTCATTTTGTTACAACCCTCTCCAATTTAAAACTCAAATATTCCCTCAGAGTGCCTCCCGTAGGAGCCTGGCCACCTTAGATCCAACTGCCAAGGTTGCTCTCTGACTGAATTAATGACCTCAGTTTACTCTCGGTCCTTTCCACCAATCACGGGATGACACATGTTATCATTGTCAACATGGCATCGCCTCATCTCTTAGCCTTATTTAGCGACTTTAACAACAATCTATGATGGAGATTATTTCTAGGTTGTTCATTGATGTATGGCCCATATTGTTCCTCGGAATCCTTCCATCAGAGTGTCTCTGCTCTAGATATACATGGCTACCCCGACCGTCATTCTCCAATGATACCTGCAATAAGAGATCCAACTTTCCATATTTCCTCGAGGCCCCTCTCCGATGAGATCAATGGCCCTCATTATTTTGAATCCTCCCCATAGGAGTGTTAAAATTTCTCTTAAGTAGTTAAGTGTATTCAGTATTTTTTAACTTTAAGTCGTTAAAACAATAATTGCATGCATAAGGATCACTGAAAGAAATACATCCACAATATACAAAATATTTATACTAGGAAACCCTCGTGGGGGAGAAAACCCAGCAAAGCTTCTTCACTATAGATTTGTCAACAAGAACAATGTCTCTCTCAAGAGAGATCTCACCAAATAGAAGATAAACCATAAACTCTAACAAGAATAGGGTAGGGCACCACTATACCAAGATAGTCCTCCAACAGATAACCAAAACCCTTCACCAGAACACCCTTCCTTTGTAGCTATGTCTCCTCCTCAGACTTGCACACTTTTACTTGTGTGAGAGATATTGTTGCGTGTGTTCTCCAAGTGAGGAAGTTTTCCTCTTATAAATACAAGTTGAGCCACCTAGAAATAGGTTAGGGTCAACTTGTACACTTTACCCTTTCTATTTTACAATTGACTTTTGCCAAGGCACAATAGGGCCAAATTTTACAAAGGCACAATAGGGACGACTTTACAAATATAACATAATATTATTCTTTAGGGTTTTGTATTGGTCTAATACCATATCAATATAATAAGAATATCTTCTGAAGCTACTCAAACTTAAACACTCCCTCTTAGCAAGGAAGGTATTCTCCTGACACGATCATCATGACTGCTTCTACACTTTTGTACACTTGACCATTGACTTGTTTACTTTACACGAATCTATATTGAAGAAGTTTTGTAACCACATCATGCATATAGGTTCTCATCATCCTTACAGTATTTATGTCATCACGGGGCTTTAACTTGCCATCTCACATAGAATCGGGCATCTAGTTCATATAGAATCGGGCATCTAGTTCATACAGAACTAGTAACTCGTCAGTTCACATGGAATATGAAATCTAGTTCATAAACAACTAGTAACTCGCCAGCTCACACATAATATGGCATCTAGTTCATAAAGAACTAGTAACTTGTCAACTCACACAGAATCGGACATCTAGTTCATAAAGAACTAGTAACTCGTTAACTCACATAGAATATGACATCTTATTCATAAAGAACTAGTAACCTCTAGTTGGCACACCATGCAACTGGTCCACAATGACCATGCATCTAATCACAAGGATTAGACGATTTAGTACATACACACTACCCATCTATCCCAAGTCTAGGAAACACCTCCAACCACACAGGTTGGTCCACTAGCTTGAAAATCTAGGTAACTAGCCATCCCTTAAGGCTTGGCATCTGTTGACCATGTGAGAGGTCATGCTGACTTGTGCCAAAGTCAGTAATGTGCCTGTGAATGAATACCCAGTTCCACATGCTTATGTTTTTGCCCTGGAATCTCATCAGTAACTCATCACTCCCTCTTACTAGGGAAGTCCTTCTAGAACACACCAAACTTGTCTCAGAAGTACACAAACTTCACTCTCGACAGAGGCTTGGTCAACACGTCTGTTATCTTCTCATCTGCAGTGACATATTGGAGATTCACTTCTCACTTATGTACCATATCTCTGATGTAATGGTACCTGATATCAATATGCTTGGACTTGTCATGAAACATTGGGTTATATGAAAACCTCACACAACTCTGGTTGTCACACTAGATACAAGTCTCCTCTAACTCGAGATCAAAAAATCATGTAAGAAGCTTCTAAAGCCACATTGCTTCGTTGCTAGCTAAACATGCTACTATGTTCTCTACCTCATCTATACTGAGTGCTACGCTCTTCTACTTCCTTATAAACCATGAGATCATAGCTGATCCCAAACTGAAGGAACATCCAAATGTACTCTTCTAATCTGCAACACTATCGACCCAATCTGAATCAGTAAAACCTTGCAGGCTTATCTCATGATCTGAAGCATATCTGAGTCCATAATCAATTGTACCTTTCAGGTACCTGATCACATGTTTTTTTGTGACCAAGTGAACACTTCCTATCTCCACCATATACTGACTGAATTTGTTCACCACAAAACATATATATGGCCTCATGTTCATTAAGTACATCAACAAACCAATCATATGTCTATACATAGTGGCATCCACTGTCTCTAAAGATGTATTACTCAATAGCTTCATATTTTTCACCATTAGTGTAGGCATCGCCTTACAATCCATCATTCATAATATCTTCAGAATCTCCACAACATATTTTCCTTGGTTAAGGAAAATCTCACCCGGTCTCTACCATACCTCTAGACCTAAGAAGTAATGCATCATACCCAGGTCTTTCATCTCGAAATCTATAGCAAGATTCCTCTTACTATTAGTGATGAGCTTCTTGTCACCTGTTAGAAACAGGTCATCCGCATACAACAGTAATATCACTGGTCCACCATCCACAACCTTGAAGTATAGGTTGGAATCTGCTTTAATATTGGTAAAGCCCAAGCTCATCAAGAAACTGTTAATTCTACCATACCATGCCTTGGGTGATTACAAGGCTTTCTTCAATATTCACACATGTGTTTGACTATCACGTGTTTTGAAACCTTGTGGTTGATCCACATACACTTCCTTTTCTATTACACCATTTAGAAAAGTTTCCTTCGCGCCCATCTGTTGTACCTTCCACTTCATGACTGCAATTATCGCAAGTATATCTCTAATTTTAGTGTATCTCGCCACATGAGAAAATGTCTCCTTATAGTCTATTCCTTCTTTCTGGGAGAAACCACATGCCACGAACCTTGCCTTGTACTTCTTGATACTTCCATCCATTGAATTCTTTGTCTTGTAAATCCACTTGGAACTTACCACTTTCTTCTCTTTCAGTCTCAGAAACACATCCCAAACATCGTTCTTTACAATGGACTAGTACTCTTCAACCATGGCATCCTTCCATTCTTTCTTTTCTGCAGCCTCTTCATAAATGGTAGGCTATGCATCAATAATGTCACTTAACAATGCCATGTAACTAGAATATGGTCATGGTCTCTTTCTTTCTCTGAAGGATCCATCTGGAGCACCATACTTCTCTGCATCCTGAATAATTTATTGAGCCCAAGTTGGTCTTCTCTTCTTAGTATTCATCTCTCGAGATGAATCAGAAGGTCTTTGTGGTTCTTCCATATCATGATCGTCTAGTACAACATCATCTCCCGCATCTATATTTGTAACTCTGGGAGCTTCAGGCTCCTCATCATGAATCTCATCTAAATGATTCTGTCTTGATCTACTAAAATTTGTATCCTCATTGAAGATGACATCTCTACTAGCCTCAATCTGACGATGACCAGGGATGTGAACTTTGTATGCCTTCGATGTCTCACTATATCCAACAAATATACCCTTCTTTCCTGAAGGGTACAACTTCGATCTCTTGTCCTTGAGGACATGTACATACAGTGGACATCCAAATATCCTCAGGTGGTTGACCTCTGGCTTTTCACTTGTAAACATTTCCTCTGGTGTCTTGTTCCCAAGTACACGGTGGCGAATTTTTCTCTGTACATATTGTTGGAACACATATATATTTTTTTAAATGCTCCAGTTACCAAAAGGTTGAAGCCACCCATTCTTTCAAATAAAAAAAACGATAACCATAAACCTCAAATTTTGGATTTCGGGATTTCGCAAATCTAACGGTTATACATATCAAAGCACCCAATGTCCCGACATGCGAAATAGCGAAGTTGGGTTAAGTTTAATCATGATCATCAAAAAATTGAGCAGCGATTATCACTACTTTAATACATTGCGCTTTTTTGATTCGGGAGTCACGCCTCGAGTGACCTTTGAGTGTCCGATGTGAAAAGTCGTGAAAGCGACTTAAGATAAACCTGGTTAATTACAAGACTAACAATAATTAACGTTAGTTAATTATCACGACTTCACGACTCAGAGGTTTTTACCTTAGAACGACACCTTTGTAATCCCGATACCCAAGGTCGCGATATTTATAAACTAATCATGATCAATTAACAACTTAAGTCTGATCAAAGTTAATTAACCAAATCACAATATCGCAAATTTGGGGTTCATGGCCCAAGACTAAGAATAACATCGTTCGAGACTACGAATGTCGAAAAAGGATTAAGAACTAATTGTCATTAAGTACAGGATTAAACTAGATTAATTAATATCTTAAACAACTTTAAACATGTGGAGCTTACGGTTAAAGAATTAAATGTTTCTACGATCATCCCAAGTCACGAATTATCAAACATTTATGGCATTTATAAGAAAATTAGGGAAATGATTGAAAGTAAGATATAGGGAAATGATTGAAAGTAAGATCTTGCTTCATTTCAAAATATTTCTATTAAAATAATTAAACGTTGTGTTAGCAAGGACCCGCACAGACTCAAGTACTCTAAGCGAAATAATTTCCGTCATTATTTGAATTTCATTCTAGTTTCACAAAGTGAGTTTAGCGAGATAACCATTGTTTCTATTTTCATTCTCTATGATAGGAACTATAATCTCGAGATTTTATATCATGGCTCCACGGAAAATGCCCAAAACAACTGGTGAAATTTCAGGTCAGAGTTCGGATATTATTTCTGATACCTCACCTAGAAACATGGACACAGGTTTTCAACATCTTGCAATACGAGCTAATAAACTGCCCAGATGACTTGAGCGAAAACGAGAAAGATGACTTGTATATCAAATACAAAGTGGTCGCTCAGTTGGAATTGCAAAATGTAGCAACAAGGCTGTGGTTTTTCCCCTATTGTGATATGGTTAAATGGGTGTTGGACCACATAGATGTCCCAACTAGGACAATATTTAACATGAAAAAGGTGGTTGTTGGGAAATTTAGGCCTGGACATCTGCAGGCGATGTTGAAATTGTCCCCCACACCCAATTTTACTTACAATGCCGAATTCTTAGAGGGATTCAAAAAGAAAGAATGCGAGCAATTTGGAAAAATCTTATCTGACCTGATCAAATATTGGTACTCACACCCTGAAACATTTAGAGAAGACACTCATAGTATATACACAATCCATTCGTTACAGCCACAATTTATGTATGTAGCGATGATGGTATGCAAGCTTTATGGGAGAGAGAATACTATGCATTTTTTTCTCCCATGGGTACTGCTTATCCACACAGTAGCAGAGGGGTACTCTTTCGACTGGGCTAAATTGTTGTCAGACAGTCTGGCCAGCCAAGTTACAGAATATCAAGCACAAAGGGCGAGCAGTAAATCAACTTCATTTTTCATGTCTGCATACATTATGGATGTTGTTTTCTTCATGAAACCTTTTTCATTAATGAGCTGGAGTTGGACTCCAAATAACGTAGAGCCTATTCATGTGTACCACTCCAAACTCTAGGAATGTAAGGCCAGGGACTTCATCTATGAGATTTTCAACTGTGTAATGGTACCAATGCATGTCGTTATCTACGACCATCCACCTCCCAGGATCTTAGATAAATTCATGACAAACTTAAACAGCGTGGCAGACTGGTACCTGGAAGAAAAGTTCTCGTATGTTAGGGTTTTTGGTTTCTTTGTTCCCCCTTATGCCCTACCACTATTCTTACCAAACAATCTAGTATGTCGAGAAATCGCCAGGCAAACTGTGCTCGGCGGGATAAGAAAATAACTCAAAGGAGTTCATAAAAAGGTATGGTCATCTTTTCCCATACACATTAGTACATATTATTTATTAGATTTCGGCCATGCCAAAGCTGAGGCCATGGTCTTAGAGGAAATGAAACTAGTAGACATTGAATTTAAGAAACACGATCCTCATAGGGTCGTGGGTAACCATATGGAAAGTTGTAGTCTAAAAAGATATGAGCATGAAGATTCCCCCCATGAAGAAATGTTCCTAGGAGTGAGATCCTACTTAGATGTCTTAAGTCGAGTTCGAGCTCTATTGCCCAAAGAGATGGCCGATTTCTAAAAATTCTAGGAACACCAGAGAAGTGGCCTTCCCAAATTTTTGCAAGGCAAGAACTCAAAACCTCCAAGTACACAGCAAATAGAAGCCCAAGGTTCAATGGATACAAATCCTGGAAAACAAAAAATTCAAGAGAACATAGAGGAAACTGAGACCTCGAAATAGGAAACCGAGATCCCAAGCCGAGAGAAAAAACTCCCGGAGATAGAAACACCAGTTAAACAGATCAAGGATCAAACAGAGACCCCTTCAAAGGGGGTAGGAGACACACCCTTGTCTCCATCAAATGAAACAACCACAGATGCTATCATGAAACAAGAATACAAAGAAATCGGCAGTCCCATTCCATCTGTCACGCCCTTACAATTTACAAAGGGGAGTCCCAATGCAGAGATAATAATTAAGGAGGATTTAACACCTATCTCTGTAGAATAATTACCTCCTAGCGATTTCGTTTTTTAGCAATAAAAGGAAGGTCGTGGTGAAGCAAGAAACATACCAAAAGGTAGGTGGAGCAGATAAGAAATACAGAATACTAATGGATGAAGAAGCCTTAGAAGAGGAATAATTCGCCGATGAGATAGCAGGAACATTGGGGGATTATGCAATGACCAACCAATATTTAGTTGGAACCTTGATGGAATGGATCAAACAAAAAGAATTGTTAATCAGCAAATTACAGGCTCAGATGGAAACTGTAGAAGCGAATTCCAGGAATGAGCCATGTAAAAACCTTGAACAAGTTCGAGCAGTTGATCAACAAAAAATCAAACAGCTCAAATATAATCTTGAGCAAATACAATAGTCGGCTCAGACAAGTCAAGCATAGGTAAGTCAACGGGAGGAGTTAATAAAACAACTACAATATAAATTAAATTCCACTGAAAGACAGGTCATAGATGTAGCGACATCTCAAACTCAAGCCACGGAAATACAAAAGAAGATAGAAGCATCTCAACAGAGTCTACTTACTAAATTAGAAATCATCGAGGATCATTTTCAGTTGATATATCAAGCCTTAGACAAAATCACCTTAAGAGAGAGAGAATATAAGGTGGCTCGAAGTACTTTCCAGGAGGTTATCATATCAACAGTGAAAGAGGAAATGGTCATCGCTTCCAGATTATCCATTCAAGAACAAACCAGAGGTAACATCCTGTTAAAAGCATGGGAGCATAATCTATCAGAGAACAAAAAAATGGCTAAAGAGGTGAGAGACTCTGGTGAAGAAACATTTGGCCTAATAAATAAAAATTTGTTGGATCTCAATAAGGAGAATAGCTATGGAACTTTGGGTAAAATTAACATAGTTAAACATCTACTAGATATCAAGGAAAATGTGGAAATAGATCAAGTTGAACTATCTTAGATAAAACAGGTCGATATTTCCCAGATAGATAAATGGTTGATAAAACCAAACCTACAGTTATTGTCTATCATTATAGAATACATACAAATAGGAGCAAGATTGCCACAGTTGGAAAGGAAGTGCTACACTTTTGAAGCAAATGACCAAACTGAACTTCACAAGTTGATAGCCCAGTTGGTAGAAAAGTTTGTCAATTGTATTGAACAAGGGAAAGGGAAGACTTCTGGAGGCTAGTAATACAGTTTCTTATTTCATCCTATTTTGGAGCTAGATGACAAAGAACGGAAAATGCCCCGCCAGCATGAATGAAGACAAAGGACAATTAAATGAAGTGTTTCACCTTTTCATTTGTAACCGAAAATTTTAGAATGATAGAATTCAAAACGTTTTAATCTAGTATAAATATACATTTTGAGAAAGAAACAAATGCTTCTTTTTGTCGATTGTAAAGGAGAAGACTCTCTTCACTGAGAATTAATACAAATGCAGGCCAAAGATTCTACATCTCGTCTATTCTGAGTTATGTGTTCTTTGTCTTTTCATATTTCAACATACTTTCATATATTTTCTTTGATGAATGCAAGTCACAATTTAGTACAACCTCTATCGTGGTTATGTCATATTCAGTAATCTATTAACAAACATATTTTCCTTTGTATTCACTATTAGTTAATACATGACCTACATGTTAATTAGATACTATTATTTATACTTCATTGAAGATTACATCAATCACTTTCTTCTTTTGTTACAAAGTAATATTCTTCAGCTTTAATTCCTTGCTTTGATTAGCAGCTTTATGTTTTTCTTTCCATTCATTCTATATTTTTTTATTTTAACTCAAGTACGAGAAACAACCTCTGAACTGTTATAATATTAATTTTTTTTAAAGAACTTTTCTCAGCTATTTATGTGGTGAAAGGAAAACATTGAAACCTTTTCCTAATTTCCTGATGCCTGACATTATACTTATAGCCTTAGTATAAACTCAGGAACAACATCTTTTTGGTGTCATTGTCGGGGACGTAGAAGCGAAGTTATTTTTCCCTGGGAGAACAACATTTGCAAGTTTCTTTCTTTGATAGTGAACAGAGACTGAACACATTATAAAGGCTAAGTTTTTATTATTCACTTGGTGACTCCACAAATTTAAATAAGCTGGCATCCGGTCGAAGGAACACCAGACAAAACCCAGATGATAAGCAAACCTCGTCTGTTTCCAACCCTGAAAAAATACTGAAACCAAGAGGATTCCTTAAGCAATCTACTACGGTTTATCAACCTAAATCCACACAGTCTAAGGATAAGCTTCTGCTTGAAACCATAAACCCTAAATTAGTCATACCCAAAATTAAGACTAAAGCTCATTCAACTACCTCCGGTGTAAGTGAAGGTAAGACATCTACATCCAAAGTATGTTTCGATTGATATCTCGCCAGCTCTCAAACTAAATTTCCCAACCTCACAAAGTCTATAAGAGTATACCGTACACTCAGATTCAACTCCTGCAGGTTCTCCTATTTACGTATCTTTCAAGTCAGAGGAACCGAGTCCCCATATCTCATTTCCCCCTTTTTTAGTTTTTTCGTCCCCTGATAAACGGTTCTCGGAATATTTTTTGCTTCATCCCAAAGAATCTAAAGGATCACTATACATCTTTGAAAACCCTCTTTATAACGTACCAGTTCCCTCTCCTAGAATATCTATGGAAACTGTCGGAGGAGGAGGAGGGGGTGGTCAAGGCCCACCCCTACCCTCTAGGATTCTTGCTAAAGTAGCTGCCATATACACTCCTTTGGTCCTCCCAGTACCCCTTCATGATTTACCTGAAAACTACATGAAAAAACTACCTAAGTTTACAAGGGAAGGAGACTTAACCATAGCCGAACATATAAATTTCTTTGATCAATTCACAGATATTCTCGGTCTCGAGCATGAAGACGTATATTCACGGTTGTCTGTTCAAAATTTCGAAGGACAGGTGAGAACCTCGTTTCGAAGTTTGTCTGCATGTTCGATATTATCCTACGACACACTAGAAAACTCTTTTCTCAGGCAATGGAGTGAAAAGAAAGATCACATATATTATTTAACCGAGTTTGGGGCTTAAAGGAAGAAAAATTCAGAAATTGTTGTTGAATTCATCCAAAGGTTTAGTAAATTATATAACAAGATACCAATCGAAGTTAAACCTTCCCAGCCTGCAGCAAAGGTAACTTTTGTAGACTCTTTCGAACCTGATTTTGCACTATTATTGAGAGAAAGGAGAGTGGCCTAACTTACCCGAATGCAAGACGACACCATAGAAATTGAGTCAAATATGATGGCTTCTGGAAAATTAAAAACAAATATGGAAATGGGAAACAAAGAGATTAAATGATTTAGGGAACAAGAAGGACCCTCCGGATCTGGGAGGTCAATAGATGACAAGATGGATTATATGGCAAAGATAATTAAAGAACTATCAAATAAAATTTCAAAGATGGAACTAGAGCAATCTAAAGCAGATCAATTTGTTAGGAGAGAATTCAGGAGGAACCCCAACCCTCAAATACAACAAAGACAAATTAAAAATGAAGATAAAAAGTTTAGACTCCTTTGAAAAATGAAAATTTTATAGGAGGAAATGATATGCAAGAATTTGAGGATTTAGAAGAAGATATGAATAATCTCGGTGAGGATTGTTATCAACCTCATTTAACTAGAAAAGATTATGAGAGGTATTTAAAAACAGAACATTGGTTTAACAAGGATAGCAACACAAATAATACAAAGGAGCTTGCTTGCCAAGGAATCGTCGATACTATAATGGACGAACTCCAAAATAAGTATAATCTAAGGTCTAACACTAAAAACATGACAACTACCCAACCAAAGAAAATCTCACCAAGAGGCAAATTTTATGAACTAGCTCCAAAGGAAACTGAAACACAAAACACCAAGATAAAAGGAGTTGACCCACAAGGTGCCAAAACTAAGACAACCAAAACACAGACGGCAGGAACAAAAACAACTGAAAATAAAGCAATACAAACAAATAAAGCAGAAAAGAAGGAGATCGAAGTGCCAATCAAAGAAACTGAAAAAACTATAGGAGGTTTCAGCCTAGAAAATGAGATTAACAAAATCAAAATACTGATACCTCTGGTTGAACTGGAAAATAATCTTTTTTACTGAAAACAAATCACCAAAATGATAAATTTTTCAGATATGGGAAGTCAAGATGACGTTATAAATTTGGAAGATGATAAGCCTAATATAATTTTTGGTCCACATTTTGAAGGGGCCAGAGATAACGTTGCTCCTTTCTACATTACACTAAATGTGCATGATCGTCTACTACATAACTGCATGTTGGATTCTGGAGCCTCGCATAACGTGATGCCCAAGGCTATTATGGAAAGAATTGGCCTTTAAATTACCAGGCCATATGGAGACTTGTATTCATTTGATTCAAGAAAAGTTAAATGTATGGGCATGATCAAAGATTTAGTGGTAAATCTTGCACAGATCCCATTAAAAAGTGTTCTGATGGATGTGGTTATTGCTGATATGCCTCCAAAGTATGGTATGCTATTATCCAAGTCTTGGGGCGCTAATCTTGGAGGATCCCTTCAGTTGGACATGACGTACACCATGATTCCCATTTTCGGAGGACAATTCACTCGATTATACTGGGAAAGACAATTGGCATATACAGTCAGTGATCCACATAATCCTAGCAATTACCCTGTTTATTTCGTTGATCAGGATCTTGGAAATTGTATTTTATCAATCGATGATGATGTGGATAAATGTACAAAAGAAAATTGTACAGAGAAAAATAAAACCGAAAAAATAAATGAAAGTGTATATAGTACCAGAATTTGGAAAATGTATTTTGATGTTGCTTCGTCATGTGAAGGAGCAGGCACATGAGTACTTTTTGTAGCACCCAGAGATGATTTTATCATTCCTTTATCCTACATAATACAGTGGGACATAGACTACATGAATAATGTATGCGAGTACGAAGCCCTGGTCTTAGGATTAGAAGCTGCCAGAAAGTTAAACATAAAAAACTTGGAAGTCTATGGTGATGCGGAATTAATTGTGAAACAAGTAAATCAACAGTACCAGGCCAAACACCCGAGATTGAGATCTTATAGAAACTATGCCTGGGATTTAATGGGAAAAAAAATCTCATTAGTTAATGTCCATCACATTCCCCGTACAGAAAATATGCAAGTTGATTCATTAGCCAAAGAAGCCTCAACTTTCACACCTCCTACAGCTTTTAAACTCAAGTATCACATAGAGATGAGGCATAGACCCTCCATACCAAACAATATACAACACTGGTAGGTGTTCGAAGATAATGAACAGATTAGAAAGTTCCACGAAATGGTTGAAGACTTTGTTGAGACGCATATTGACCAAGAAAACAAGAACAACCATACTTGGATTATGCAAGAAGGGGAAGATCCTAAAGAGTTCCAAGAAAAGATATTGAGTCATCGCATGTTAGTACTAAAAAACAACCAAATACCTAAAGGACTAATCCCCTTAGAAAGACTATTTGACCAAAACAACATGCCCTTAAAATCTGCTTTGCAAAATCAGCCAGAAGAAGTCGAAGATTGTGATATAGGTACCAAAGAAAAGCCTAGAATAGTAAAAATATAGAAATATCTTCCTCCTGAGATGAAAGGTAAATATGTAGATTTACTCGAGCATTATAAAGACGTGTTTTCATGGTCTTACGACGAGCTAATAACCTATGACACCATTGTGATCTAACACAAGATTACTTTAAAGCCAGGTGTTAAACCTTTCAGACATAAGCTCAGGAAAATCAATCCCATATTATTGCGTGTGGTCGAAAAAGAAGTAAAAAATCTCCTGGATGCTAAAATAATTGTACCACTCAGGTACTCTAAGTGGGTAGCTAATTTAGTCCCGGTTAGGAAGAAGAGCGAAGAAATTAGATTGTGTGTGGATTTTAGAAATTTAAATAAATCATCTCTCAAAGACAATTATCCGCTACCCAAAATGGACCATGTTCTAGAAAAAGTGGTCGAAGAATATAGAATGTCAATGATCGACTTTTTTCCGGTTATAATCAGATTGTTGTAAACGAAGACGATAAATAAAAGACAACATTCACCACTCCATGTGGTACATTTATGTATGACAAAATGCCTTTGGTTTGATGAATGCAGGTGCTACTTTCCAACGAACTATGGATATCGCCTTCATCGGTGAAAGAGATAAATTCATCGTTATTTATCTCGATGATCTGACCTTTTTTTTCCAAATCTGATGAAGAACATCTAATCCACCTCAAGCAAACGTTCGAGAAATGCCACAAATTTTGTTTGTCTCTAAATCCCAAGAAATATCACTTTGCAATGCAAGAAGGTAAACTCTTGGGCCATATCGTATCTCAGGACGGAATTAAAATCGATCCTAAAAGGGTCAAAGCTATTGACACTATAAATATTCCTAGAAATGTAAAAGAAATCCAGTCATTTTTAGGGAAAATATTTTTTTTGAGAAGATTTATCCCGAACTTTTCTAAAATTGTGAAATTGGTTATAGATATGCTCAAGAAGAATAGAAAAGTTAAATGGACGGTCAAAGCAAAAGAATCATTTACACACATCAAGAAAATTATAGGTAAAGAAACTGTACTTGCAAGCCCTGATTATCTAAAGGAATTTTTGATCTTTTCATTTTCATCCGAACATACAATTGTCATGGTACTCCTCTAGAAGAACGAAGAGGGTTTTGAGAAACTGATAGCGTTTTTTAGTAAGAGCCTTAGAGACGCAAAAGTGAGGTATGACATAATGGAAAAACAAGCATATGCCATGGTGAAAGCACTAAAAGATTTCAAAACCTACGTACTGCATTCCAAGATCATTGCATATGTACCCACCAATTCCATTAAGGATATATTGGTTCATCCTAATAGTGATGGGAAGAGGGGTCGGTGGCTTGCTAAAATTCAAGAATTCAATCTAGAGGTAAAACCGACAAATCTTGTAAAGGGACAAGGTTTGGCTACGCTACTAGCCGAATCAAATTTCAGAGCACTTGGAATAAATAACTTACAAGAGCATGAAGAATATTTAGACATAGACGAATTCGATGACCAGATAGCCATAGCCAGAATCGAAGAGAAGTTTGCATCTTCAGGTTGGTATAAAGACATAGTATCTTATCTTCTGACTCTGAAATGCCTAAACGATATGTTTCCATCTAAAACTAGGACATTGAAATTGCATGCGGTAAAGTATTATATCTCAAAAAGCCAATTGTATTGGAAAGACCCTCTAGGTTTTCTACTAGTTTGTTTAGTATAATCTGAAATAGAAAGAGTTATAAATGAATTTCATGGAGGAGTGTGCAGAGGACATCATGCGTGGAGAGAAACAACCTATAAAATCCTGAGAGTATTACCCATTTCAAATTTTATATGGGACCAATGTGGTATTACCCATTAATTTGGATCTACCTGTAATGAAAATTTGGCAAGATGAAAAAGAAGAACCAAATCATGTCACAAGAAGAATAAATCAATTGATCGAAGTTCAGCAAAATAGGGCTAAAGTGGACGAAAAACTTCAGAAATATCAAGACAACATGAATGCCTTATTTGATCATAAGGCTAAAGATAGGGAATTCCTCCTTAGTGACCTAGTTTTGAAATGGGACGCTAGGAGAGAAGACTCGACCAAACATGGAAAATTTGATCATATCTAGTATGGACCATTCAAAGTGGCAGCCTCCGAAGGGAAGAACTCATTTCTGCTAGAAAATTTGGACGGTAAAATCCTCAACGCCCCTATCAACGGGCGTTATATTAATCACTATATGAAATAAACGATTTCCAAAATCCCATTGTATATATCGATTTGTGTTTTATGTTTTTTACAGTTTTAGGTAAGTCTTACTTCCACCGCAAATAAAACAGGTTAGTGATTTTAAATAATTTACTCATCGAACGCTCTGACTCGTAAAACCCTGACACTCTTCATGTTTTTTTTACGCAAGATTTTTGTCGATAGCTCAAATATTATGAAGGAGACAAACAAGTGGTCGTATATCATAAATATTGGTTATCCTGAAACAGGTGATAAATAAATAATTCACTTAGATGAGAGAGAAATGGAGAATCAAAGGTATGAGTCATTGAATTATTTAGATTTCCAAAGAATATCACCTGGCACAACAATAGTCTTGTATGTATAAAGATACTCGCTATATGTATTATCAAAGGAACGAATTGTCAAAGTAAATCACAAAAGATATCATCTGGATTAAATTAAAATAAACAGAAAAAGAAAAAATAAAGTGAACACAAAGAACATTTTTCAAGAGTTGGGTTTACGTTATAAGAACCACGTTTATGAAATCTGAAACTCCTCTATCACCCTACTCAATTTTTTCTTATTATTCCCCTTGACTCTAGATTCCTCCCCATGGCCTCCACAGAAGAAGGAGGGGTCACACTTTACCTCTGAAAGTTGACAAATGAATCTTTAGAAAAAGGGAAAGTCCTCTTGGCTCCTCAGGATCCTACTGAACAAAAGTATGTATAGGCTAATACTAACTCTCTTAGTTATTTAACAGGTCTTAAATGATTAATCTTGCTCAGAAGAAGGCCCCTGGAAATAAATAAATAAAATCCCCCATAATTTTCCTGCAGACTAAGATGTTTTGAAGGTCAAAAGAAGACTTGTCCAGAGTAATCAAAGTGATTTAACAGACCTATGTGGCCAAAATTATTATCAGATATCGCCCCTAGTATTCTTTATACAAATTGATTGCCCCCACTTCATGTTCTAAAAAGAAAGTATAAGACAGATGGTGAAAGGAAATTCACAAATGATTGCCCCCATCTAGTCCAAAAAAGAGATGATGAAAGGAAATCCATTACATGATTGCCCTCATCTCAACATTTAAATGCAAAGTACAAACTGAAGTGGTGAAAGAAAATTCAATAATGGAAACAAATAACTTCACTGGGGTACTGAACAGGCTCGCTGGCAGTGAAGCAATGTCTAAGATATCTGTAAGGTTGTTATACATGAATTATATTGTACTCTGGTAACCAATTTTCTTTTGGACTAGATCTACATCCCAAGTTCACGCAGGGCTCCCTGATTAAAAAACATCAAAATTACTTTGGCTTGATGCAAGAAATATCGACAAAACCTGTTAGAAATCCTAAGGTTGTTTTGATTATCTTAAGCAAATCTGAAGTCAGTTTTAAGGAAGAGGAAGTCAACAAAGGACCTAAAATTGAAATTAGTGAATGATTAAGTTTCAAAATCTTTCAGAGATAAAGAAGAAACCTCAGATTCTCTTTGTACCCTCTTTCTAAAAACGTTTCACAAAAACAAAGTAATGACCCCATTTACCCAATAAAGGCACGTGGTCTATTGTTCTTCTCATCCCACAAGGAGACGAGATCCCTAGATGGAGCCTATGTTGGAACACATATTTTTTTTTTTAAATGCTCTAGTTACCAAAAGGTTGAATCCGCACATACTTTCAAATAAAAAAAATGATAAACATAAACCTCAAATTTCATATTTTGGGATTTCGCAGATCTAACGGTTATACATATCAAAGCTCCCAATGTCCTGACATGTGAAATAGCGAAATTGGGTTAAGTTTAATCATGATCATAGAAACATTGAGCAGTGATTAACACTATTTTAATACATCTCACTTTCGCGATTCGGGAGTCACGCCTCGAGCGACCTTCGAGTGTTCGATGTACAAAGTCATGAAAGAAACTTAAGATAAACCTGGTTAATTACAAGACTAACGATAATTAACATTAGTTAATTATTGCGACTTCACGACTCAATGGTTTTTACCTTAGAACGATACCTTTGTAATCTTGATACCCGAGGTCGCGAGATTTATAAACTAATCATGATCAATTAAGAACTTAAGTCTGATCAAAGTTAATTAACCAAATCGCAAATTTGGAGTGCATGGCCCAAGACTAAGAATAAAATCGTCCGAGACTACGAATGATGAAAAATGATTAAGAACTAATTGCAATTAATTAAAGGATTAAACTGTATTAATTAATATCTTAAACAACTTTAAACCTGTAGAGCTTATGGGTAAAGAACTAAATGTTTCTACGATCATCCCAAGTCACGAAAGATCAAACATTTATGGAATTTATAAGTGAATTAGGGAAATGATTGGAAGTAATATCTTGCTTCATTTCAAAATATTTCTATTAAAAGAATTAAACGTTGTGTCAACAAGGACTCACACAGACTCGAGTACTCTAAGAGAAATAATTTCCGTCATTATTTGAATTTCATTCTAGTTTCACAAAGTGAGTTTAGCTAGATAACCATTGTTTTTATTTGCATCCTCTATGACAGGAACTATAATCTCGATATTTTATATCATGGCTCCACGGAAAATGCCCAAAACATTCGGTGAAAGTTCAGGTCAGAATTCGGATATTATTTATGATACCTCACCTAGAAACATCGACACAGTCAAAACATGGACACATGTTTTCAACATCTTGCAATACAAGCTGATAAACTGCCCAGACGACTCAAGCGACAACGAGAAAGATGACTTGTATATCAAATACAAAGTGGTCGAAATTGAAAAATGTAGCAACAAGGCTGCGGATTTTCCCCTATTGTGATATGGTTAAATGGGCATTGGACCACGTAGATGTCCTGACTAGGACAATATTTAACGTGCAGAAGGTGGTTGTTGAGACATTTAGGCCGGAACATCTGCAAGTGATGTACAAATTGTCCCCCACACCCAATTTTACTTACAATGTTGAATTCTTAGAGGGTTTCAAAAAGAAAGAATGCGAGCAATTTGGAAAAATCTTATCCGACATGATCAAAGATTGGTGCTCACGCCCTGAAAAGTTTAGAGCAAACACTCATGGTATATACGTAATCCCTTCGTTACAGCCACAATTTATGTATGTAGCGATGATAGTATGCAGGATTTATGGGAGAGAGAATACTGCACATTTGTTGCTCCCATGGGTATCGCTTATCCACACAGTAGTAGAGGGGTACTCTTTTGATTGGTCTAAATTGTTGTCAGACAGTTTGGCCAGCCAAGTTACAAAATATCAAGCACAAAGGGAGAGCGGGAAATCAGCTTCGTTTTTCATGTCTGCGTACATTATGGATGTTGTTTGCTTCATGATACATTTTCCATTAATGAGATGGAGCTGGACTCCAAATAACGCAAAGCCTATTCATGTGTACCACTCTAAAATTTGGGAAGATAAGACCAAGAACTTCGTCTATGATATTTTCAATTGTGTAATGGTACCAATGCATGTCATTATCTACGACCATCCACCTCCCAGGATCTCAGATAAATTCATGACAAACTTAAATAGTGTGGCAGACTGGTACCTGGAAGAACAGTTCTCATATATTAGGGTTTTTGGTTTCTCTTTTCCCCCTTATTCCCTACCGTTATTCTTACCAAACATGCTAGTATGTCGAGAAATTTCCAGGCAAACTATGCTCGATGGGATAAGCAAATAACTCAAAGGAGTTCAGAAAAAGGTATGGTTGTCTTTTCCCATATACATTGGTACATATTCTTTATTAAATTTTGTCCATGCCAAAGCAGAGGCCACGGTCTTAGAGGAAATGAAACTAGTATACATTGAATTTAAGAAACACGATCCTCATATGCTCGTGGGTAACCATATGGAAAGTTGTGGTCTAAAAAGATATCAGCACAAATATTCCCCACATGAAGAAATGTTCTGAGGAGCAAGATCCTACTCAGAAGTCTTAATTCGAGTTCGAGCTCTAGTGCCTGGAGAGATGGCCAATTTCTACAAATTCCAGGAACACCGAAGAAGTGGCCTTCCCAAAAATTTTCAAAGAAAGAACTCAAAACCTCCAAGTACACAGCAAATAGAAGTCCAAGGTTCAATGGATACAAATCCTTGAAAACAAAAAATTCAAGAGAACAAAGAGGAAACTGAGACCTCAAAACAGGAAACCGAGATCCCAAGCCGAGAGGAAAAACTCCCAGAGACAGATACACCAGTTAAACAGGTCAAGGATCAAACAGAGACCCCTTCAAAGGGGGTAGGAGACACACCCTTTTCTCCATCAAATGAAATGAACACAGATGATATCATGAAACAAGCATCCAAAGAAATCGACAGTCCCATTCCATCCGTCACACCCTTACAATTTACAAAAGGGAGTCCCAGTGCAGAGATAATATTTAAAGAGGATTTAACACCTATCTCTATAGAAGAATTACCTCCTAGTGATTTCATTTTTATCAATAAAAGGAAGGTCCTGGTGAAGCGAGAAACATACCAAAAGGCAGGTGCAACAGCTAAGAAATATAGAATACTAATGGATGGATAAGCCTTATAAGAGGAAGAATTTGTCGATGAGATAGCAGGAACATTGGGGGCTTATGAAACGACCAACCAATATTCATTTGGAACCTTGAAGGAATGGCTCAAACAAAAATACTTTTTAATCAACAAATTACAGACTCAGATGGAAACTGTAGAAGCAAATGCTAGGAATGAGGCATGTAAAAACCTTGAACAAGTCAGAGCAGTTGATCAACAGAAAATTGAACAGCTCAAATCTAATCTTGATAAAATACAACAGTCGTCTCAGACAAGTCAAGCACATGTAAGTCAACAGGAGGAGTTAATAAAACAACTGCAATCTAAATTAAATTCTACTAAAAGACAGGTCATAGATGTAGCGGCATTTCAAACTCAAGCCACATAAATACAAAAGAAGATAGAAGCAACTCAACAAAGTCTACTTAGTAAAGTAGAAATCATCCAGGATCATTTTCAGTTGATAGATCAAGCCTTAGAAAAAATCACCTTAAGAGAGAGAAAAGCTAAGGTGGCTTGAAGTACTTTCCAGGAGGCAATCATATCAACGGCGAAAGAGGAAATGGTCATTTCTTCCATATTATCTATTCGTGAACAAACCAGAGGTAACATCCTATTAAAAGAATGGGAGCATAATCTATCAGAGAACAGAAAAATGGGTAAAGAGGTGAGAGACTCTTGTGAAGAAACATTTGGCCTAATAAATAAAAATGTGTTGGATCTCGATAAGGATAATAGCTCTAGAACTTTGGGTAAAATTAACATAGTTAAACATCTGTTAGATATCAAGGAAAATATGGAAAGAGATCAAGCTAAACTATCTCAGATAAAATGGGTCCTTATTGCCCAGATAGATAAATGGTTGATAAAACCAAACCTACAGTTATTGTCTATCATTATAGAATACAGGAAAATAGGAGAAAGATTGCCACATTTGGAAAGGAAGTGCTACACTTTCGAAGCAAATGACCAAACTGAACTTCCCGTGTGTCAATTGTATTGAACAGGGGAAAGGGAAGACTTATGGAGGCCAATAATACATTTGCTTATTTCATCCTATTTTGGAGCTAGAGGACAAAGAAAGGAAAACGCCCTTCCAGCATGAAGGAAGACAAAGGACAACTAAGTGAAGCGTTTCATCTTTTCATTTGTAACCGAAACTTTTAGAATGATAGAATTTGAAATGTTTTAATCTAGTATAAATATACATTTTGAGAAAGAAACAAAGGTTGTTTTTTGTCGATTGTAAAGGAGAATACTCTCTTCACTGAGAATTAATACAAATGCAGACCATAGATTCTACATCTTGTCTATTCTGAGTTATGTGTTCTTTGTCTTTTCATATTTCAACATACTTTCATATATTTTCTTTGATGAATGCAAATCACAATTTAGTGCAACCTCTACCGTGGTTATGTCATATCCAGTAATCTATTAACAAACATATTTTCCTCTATATTCACTATTAGTTAATACAAGACCTACATGTTAATTAGATACTATATTTTATACTTCATTGAATATTACACCAATCACTTTCTTCTTATGTTACAAAGTAAGATTCTTCAACTTTGATGCCTTACTTTGATTAGTAGCTTTATGTTTTTCTTTCCATTCATTCTATATTTTTTATTTTAACTCAGGTATGAGAAATAACCTCTGAGTTGTTATAATATTAATTTGTTTTAAAGAAAAATTTTCAGCTATTTATGTGGTGAAAGGAAAACATTGAAACCTTTTCCTCATTTCCTGATGCCTGCCATTATACTTATAGCCTTAGTATAAACTCAGGAACAACACATATACTACAATTTGGGTTGCTTCTGCCCACATATGCATTGGTAAATCTTAATCATGAATCATAGCTTTTACTACTTCCATTATTGTATGGTTCTTTCTTTCTACCACACCATTCCGTTGAGAATTGTAGGGAGTAGAGAGCTCCCTCTTAATCCCAACTTCCTTGAAGAATGCCTTGAATTCATATGATGTGAATTCTCCTCCATTATCTTACCTTAATATATTTATCTCCTTCTCAGATAGGTTTTCATCAAGTACCTTGAATTCTTTAAACTTGTTGAATACTTCACTTTTAGTTTTCAAAAAATAAATCCAAGTTTTACGTGAGAAATCGTCAATAAATGAAACATAGTATACATACCCGCTAAGTGAAGTGATTGACATCGGTATGCACACGTCTGAATGTATAATTTCCAAGGATCCTTTGGCTTTGCTATCACTGCTTGGAAATGGTTTCTTCATGTTCTTTCCTTGTGTGCATCCCTTTCATATGCCTTCATGATCCACTTGGATTTCTGGAAAACCTATCACCATCTTTCTCACAATCAATAGGGATTTGTAATGTATATGAGGAAATATTCTATGCCATAGTTCACTTGGAGTGATTATAGTGTGTACTAATTCTGAAATTGAATGTCCCTTTAACTTTTATCGGCCTCCTTCTTGAACACCAATCACTGCAACATCATCAATAGATTTTCCTTTTGGCCACTTTAGAACTTCACCATCTATGAAAGAAACTATGAATCCTTTCTCATCCAAGGTTGAGATAGAAAGGAGATTCTTCTTCAAACCAGACACATATAAAACATCTTTCATATTCATTGGTTTTCCATAATCTAATTTGTAGGATTCTTCTCCTACTCCTTTAATGGGATACTAATAGTCATCACCGAGGCTCGCCTTATGAGGTGAATCCTTCTGAACTAATTCTGAGAAGGAATCCTTGTAACATGTCATGTGCTTAGAAGCACCACTAGCAATAATCCATGTGTCACTTGCATGACTGACGGTACCTATAAGAGATGATATCAATACATATTCTTTGCTTGAGTCTTCTTCTTTGGTTCTCTCTAGATCAAGTTCATGATCTTCTACACCATGAGCATGATGTCTTTTATACTTTCCTTTTCTGATCTGACCTTTGGATTTGGGACAATTTATTGCAATGTGTCCCATCTTACAGATTTAGCATCTGTAATTTGAGAAATCCTTCTTAAACTTTTGAGTCTTTTGTAATCCGTGAGGTTTCTTGTGTGAGTGAACTTCCTTCCTGCACTTTCCTTTTCTTGCATGAACTGCTAGGGCTTGATTTTATTCATCACCTAGCTTCTCTTCTCTTGCTGCCAATATAGCTTCTTTGTGAGTGCAATCCTCCCATAGTCTGTTAAACCTCGTTAGCCTTCTTCTTGAACATATTCCCTAAATGAATGATTCCCAATATCTAGGGAGACCATTCAATGTATTCATTATTAATTCAGCGTCTTCGATTGTGTCTCCAATGGCTTCAAGTTGTTCTTTTATTTGAGACACCCTTGTGAAGTAGGATTGGATAGTTTATTAATTTTGTGTCTTAACATTCTTGAGTTGTGTCCTCAAGGTCATCTTCCAGTTGATATTCTTTCCTTCATACAATCGGGTTAAGTGATCAAAGATTTGTTTGGGAGTTTGTCAATGATGAGACATGAGGGATTAAATGATCCTTGACAGAATCGACAATAATTTTCTTTGCCTTAACTAGGTTCTTTTTGTGTATTTCCTTGCCTTCATCTTCGTCAAGTTCTGGAACTTCTTCTTTGACGAAATATTCTAGATCATTCTCTTCTAGAATGAGCATCACTCTATATTTCCATGCTCAAAATTTATCAACACCCTCAAGCTTCTCATCAAGCTTGGTACTGGGTGCCACCTTGTCCTTGAATGATAATACAGAAAAAATGAAATATTTTCAAAGAAATATTTTGAACTTACCAGAGAGTTTTCTAGGCCAAGATGAACTACTTCAACTTCAATTTGCAGCTGCCAAGACATCTTGAGCTAGGGTTTATGAGGAATCCCTAAATTTTCAAAATGTGAATTTTTGAGTTTTTCCCCTAGGGAAAGGTGTGTCATCCTTAGGCAAGCTCCTTGGTGGTTTTACTTTGAACAACATCCTCCAGAAAGTGGGAGAAATCACTTTCTAGGGTTTTGTGCAATTGTTGGCAATTGCAGCAGTTGCAACACCAGTTGCATATTTCAAAACTTCATCAAATTGAGAATATAAACCCAAGGAAAGATGTGCTAGGGTTGGAAGTGTCTTCCTATGGTATTAACTTCCCTAATGATTTCCTTCTAGATTGTGAAAATGGATTATTTCAGGCCCGCTCTGATACGATGTTAAAATTTCTCTTAAGCAGTTAAGTGTATTCAATATTCTTTAACTTTAATCTATTAAAAAAATAATTGCATGCATAAGAATCATTGAAAGAAACACATCCACAATATACACAAGATTTATCCTGGGAAACCCTCGTAGGGGAGAAAACCCAACAAAGCTTCTTCAATATAGATTTTTCAATAAGAACAATGTCTCTCTCAAGAGAGATCTCACCAAATAGAAGATAAACCAGAAACCATAACCAGATAGGGTAGCACACCACTAGACCAAGTTAGTCCTCCAACAAATAACCAAAACCCTTCACCATAACACCCTTCCTCTATAGTTGGGTCTCCTCCTCAGACTTGCACACATTTACTTGTGTGAGAGAGCTTGTTGTGTGTGTTCTCCAAGTGAGGCGCTTATCCTGTTATAAATACAAGTTGAGCCACCCAGAAATAGGCTAGGGCCGACTTGTACACTTTACCCTTTCTATTTTACAATTGACTTTTTCCAAGGCACAATAGGGTCGACTTTACAAATATAACATAATATTACTTTTTAGGGTTTTGTCTTGGTCCAATAAAATATTGATACAACAAGAATATCCTCTGAAGCTACTCAAACTTCAACACAGAGTCCTATTGCAAGATTTTGTTTGGACACTCTGACGCTTATGCCCTCCGACGTAGGGATAGGATTTCCTCGCTATGTCGATCCAACGGCTGCAATTCCTCCTCATTTAAACACAACATTCTCCTTTGAAGGACAATCTGAAGTAAGACTTATCTACTTGGGAAATTCCTCCAAGTATTATCTAAAGCTTACTAGGCCTTCTTGACTCTTACCCCACACCCCAAGAATTCGTCATGGGGATCTCTTTTCATCGCTTGGGTGAATGTTTTCCTCTAGAAGGCCTTTCAATTCATTACAAGATACTTAATATATGGCTTAGGTTTCTTTGACCCGTATAGGGGATTTATTAACACGTTTCGCAATAAGCACAAGCATGTGGTTTCCCTTTGAATGAGGATTCGATCCTCTACAACTAATTCACACCGCAAAGAGGAAGAATATAGGGTCTATAGACATGTATTGGAATTTACTCATGTTTTGGTTACAAATAAGGTATCTTCCTTTAAGGAATTCCTATAGTCATTCATCTCAACCCCTTTGTTGGCTCTTACTCGAACCAATATAATTCTTCTAACTATACAAGAATTCCAAAATTTTATCGATTTCACGACTCATTATACTTGAAGATAACACAAAGATTCATCTCAATCATATAGACAAGTTTATTCAGGGAAACATCCACAAGTGTTAATGTTTAAGCCATTATTATAGTTCTTTGCATTTCAATAGATAACAATAGCATAACACAAGATCACTGAGAAATACACAATCACAAGAGACACAACATTTATCCTAGGAAACCCTCTAGGGGAAGAAAACCCAACAAAACTTCCTTATTATAGATAGCCAATACAATGCCAAGAGATAAATCAAGCTAATACAGAAGATCCTCTCCCAAAGATGCGCCACTCTCTCTCTCTCTTCTCCAACTGCAATTCTGAAACTTGTCTCTCAATGAGCAATTCTGAAACTTGTCTCTCTCTCTCTTCTCCAACTGCAGGGCCAACTTCTCAACTGGGTGGTTATAACCACCTTTATTATATTCTGGGGCCTCTTAAATATATTCTGGGGCTGACTTCTTCTTTTGCCTATTACAATTACATTATGACCAATCCACAAAAGGGGATTTGGTCCTTTTACAATAGCCGACATGATCAATCCACAATGGGGATTGATCCAATGAATAATATATCAAATAAGAATAAGAATACACTTTGTAGTTACATTATTTCAACACTCCCCCTTAACAAGAAGGGTATTCTTCAACAGCATCAGGCAAGAGAGAGGACAACAACATCAAGTGGGTGAGAGGACAGCATCATCAATATCATCTTGGAACACTGACTGACGTAGCTATAAATCATCGGAAGTTTTCTTCATCAACAGCATCATCATTCTCAAAGGAATGCAATCATCATCCGCATCAATATGTACTAGTAAAAAACAAATACATCATCATCATCACAACACGAGGCTGGCTCATCATAATACAGGACTGGATTTACATCACAACTATCAAGCTAGAAGCACAATGCTCGTCTTGATTTATGTCACAACAGTCAAGATGGAAGCAAGAAACTTGTCCTGCTTTACATCATAGCAATCAAGCTTGAAGCAGGATACTAGACTGGATTTACGTCACAGATGTCAAGCCAGAAGCACAGTTCTAGTCTCATCTCATAGTCTTTCTTTACATCACAACAGTCAAGATGGAAGCAGTAAACTCGTCCTACCTTAAATCACAACAATCAAGTTGGAAGCAAGATACTAGATTGGCTTTATGTCACAGTTGTCAAGCCAGAATCTCAGTGCTAGTCTCATCTCATCGTCTTGCTTTACATCACAACCATTAGGTTGGAAGCAAGATACTAGATTGGCTTTAAGTCACAGCTGTCAAACCGAAAGAACAGTACTAGTCTCATCACATCTTCTTGCTTTACATCACAACCATCAAGTTGGAAGCAAGATACTAGATTGGCTTTACGTCACGGCTGTCAAGTCGGAAGCACAATACTAGTTTCATCACATCTTCTTGTTTTACGTCATAGCACTAAAGCTGGAAGAAAGAGATGTCTCATCACAGCAACTACTCCCCCTCGAGGAAATTCCTTTCAGACTATACCAAGCTTATCTCGAAAGTGCTCAAACTTTACATGAGATAGAGCCTTAGTCAACACGTCAACAACCTGTTCATCCGTGCTAACGTATTGGAGATTTAAGGCTCCTCTCTACACCATGTCACAGATGTAATGATATCAGATCTCTATGTGCTTCGACCTATCATGGAATATAGGATTCATTGTCATATTTATGCATCTCTGGTTGTCACATAGGATCATGGTTGCTTCCATCTCTAGGTCAAATAGACCGATCATCAACTTTCGAAGCCATATAGCTTTGCAGCTGGCATAACATGCAACAATGTATTATTCTTCCATTGTGCTAAGAGCAATGTTGGATTTCTTTCTACTCTGCCACGAGATCATGGCTGATCCCAAACTGAAACAACATTCTGAAGTGATTTTCTTGTCAGAAACACTTCCTACCCAATCTGTATCAGTATATCCACTCAATGTGAAATCATGATCTTTGTCATAGTTGAGACCACAATCTATTGTACCCTTAAGGTACCTCATCACATGTTTTGCAGCCACTAGTTGAACATGTCTGGGTTCTACCAGAAACTGACTCAAGGTGTTCATGGCAAAACAAATGTCTGGTCTGATGTTCGTCAGGTACATCAGTGATCCAATAATCTATCTGTACAATGTGGCATCAATTAATTCTGACAAAGTGTCGACCAACAGCTTCAGCTTCGCTTCCATGGGTGTATTCATGGACTTGCATTCCAACATGTTGAATCTCTTCAGGATTTCGACTGCATACTTCCCTTGATTAAGGAAGATCCTCTCTAGACTCTACCATACCTCAAGACCTAAGAAATAATGCATTAGGCCAAGGTCTTTCATTTCAAATTATGAGGCAAGTCTCTTCTTACATTCAGTGATGAGCTTTCTTCTCCGGTTAAGAATAATTCATCCACATATAGCAGTAATATTACTAGCTCATTGTTCATAACCTTGAAGTAGAGGTTAGAATCTACTTTACTCTTGGTAAAGCCCAAGCTCGTCAGAAAGTTGTCTATTCGACCATACCAAGCTCTAGGAGCTTGCTTCAATCCGTACAATGCTTTCTTCAACCTGCAAACATGAGACTTCATGTCTTCAACTTCAAATCCTTGAGGTTTCTCTATATACACTTCCTCTTCGATGACACCATTTAGGAAATTTGTCTTTACGTCCATCTAGTGTAGCTTTCACTTCATCTTAGCTGCAAGAGCTATGATGGTTCTAATCAAAGTGTATCTGGCTATAGGAGCGAATGTCTCTTCATATTCAATGCCTTCTTTTTGAGAAAATCCATGAGCTACAAATATTTCTTTATACTTCTCAATACTTCCATCAACAACATGTTTTATTTTGAAGAGCCATTTGGAGGACGTTGCATCTTTAGTCTTCGGTCTGGGAACTATTTCCCATACTTCGTTCTTTATTATGGATTGGTATTCCTTTGTCATGGCATCTACCCATTCTTTCCTCTGAATGGCTTCTTCAAAGCAGGTAGTCTCCTCCTCTATAATATCACACATCAAAGCCGTATAATTGGAGAATGGCTTTGGTCTTTTAACCTGTCTTGTAGTTCCTTCGGGAACACCATACTTCTCTCCATATTGAATAAGCTCTCTAGCCCAAACTGGCTTTCTTTTATGGAGGATCGTCATCTGAGGAGGTTCTTGAACTTCTAATATATCATGGTCTTCTAGAATTTCCTCATCAGGGGAAGTTATGACTTCCCTCACTGGTTCTGTGGCTCTAGGAACCTCCCTCACTGTAGTTCTGTGGATTATGGGTTCCTCTTCATATATTTCTTCAAGATGGAATCTTCTTGATTTCTTGAGCATTGTATCTTCATCAAAGGTCACATCCCTACTGATCTCAATGTGATGGTGACCTAGTATATAAATTATGAATTCCTTGGAGACCTCACAGTATCCCACAAATATTCCCTTCTTTCATGAAGGTTCCATCTTGTTTCTCTTCTCTTTCGGTATATGAATAAATACTAGGCAACCAAATATTTTGAGATGGCTTACCTCTGGCTTCTTTCCGATGAACATATCTTCTGGGGTCTTGAGCCCAAGTGCACTATGGGACAATCGGTTCTGCACATATACAGCTTCCATTGTTGCTTCTGCCCATAAGCACATAGGAAGATCTTGATCATGGATCATAGTTTTCACAACTTCCATTATCGTTCTATTCTTTTGTTCGGCTACATCGTTTTGTTGGGGATTATAGGGAGTAGTGAGTTCCCTCTTGATCCCAACATCTTTGCAGAAGTTCACAAACTCTTTTGAGGTATATTCTCCTCCATTATATGACTTGAGTGTCTTAATCTTTCTTTCAAAAATATTCTCTATCAAGGCTTTGAATTCCTTGAACTTGTTGAACACTTCATCTTTAGATTTCAAAAAATATACCCAGGTCTTATGAGAATAATCATCAATAAATGATACATAATATACATACCCACTAATGGAGGATGATGGCATTGGGCCACATACATATAAATGAATGATCTCTAGGACTCCTTGTGCTTTGTTGTCTCTCTTCGAGAAAGGGTTCTTGATGTTCTTCCCTTTTGCACATTCATTGCATACACCTTCATGGTCAACCTTGAGTTCTGGTAAAATTGTGACCACTTTGCATATGTATGGTAGTGTCTTGTAGTTGACGTGACCTAATATTCTATGCCAAAGTTCACATGAGTTTTAAATGGCGCGGGTCATGGCATCCTCTGAGTGACCCTTTAGTTTATACAAGCCATTTTCTTCACTTCCAATGATGATTGCTTCATTTAAGGTTTCTCCTTTAGCCCACATAATAACTTCTCCATCTGTAAAGGCAACTCTGAAGCCTTTCTTTTATAAAGCTGAAATGGAGAGTAGGTTCTTAGTCAAACCTGGTACATATAGTACATCCTTTATTTTTAGTGAATTCCCTGAATTCAGTTTGTGGTTTGATTCTCCCACTCCCTTGATGGGATATTGGTAATCATCTCCAAGTGTCACTTTCTGAGAAAACTTATTTTCTAAGATACAAGAGAGAATGTCTCTTTGTCCTGACATGCGCTTGGATGCACCACTATCAATGAGCCAAGTGTTCTCTCCAGGTGTTACAGATCCTGAGAGGGTCGAGATTAAGACATGGTCTTTGATCTATTCTCTTATTATCTTTGCGGGTGGCTCTTCATCTTCGACTACATGGGCATGGTGCCTCTTATGTTTTCTCTTGTATTCTTCTCATCTGGATGGACATAATTTCTTAATGTGTCCCATCTTGTCACAATCATAGCATTCTACAGATGAGTAATCTATTTCCCTTCGTTGTCCTTTCTTCTGAAATCTCCTTGGATGAGATTATTTATTATTGAATTTGTTTGGTGGTTGAGACTCTTTATGAGTCTCCTTTTGGAAGTAGGGTTTCTTCCTTCCTCTTTTGGTGTTAGTAGATAGGGCTTGATCATCATCTCTTGCCAGCAGCACTTCACAGTTAGTTACTCTTGTTTCTTCTTGGATGAATTCTTCCCATAGACTATCAAACTTCAATTTCTCTGTTCTAGCACATATCGTTTGGATGAATGCATCCCATAGGTCTTGTGAGACCATTTAGGGTTGTCATTATGAGTTTGTCTTCATCTATGGTATCTCCAATCGCTTCTAACTGTTCTTTGAATTTTGAGATTCTGGAGAAATATTCCTGAATTATTTCTTCTTTTTGCATCCTTGTATTCTTCAATTGATTTCTTAGATTCATCTTCTGGTTTATTTTCTTTCCTTCATACAGTCTGATCAAGGAATCAAACATTTATTTCAGAGTCTTCTTAAATGACACATAAGGAATTAGGTGGTATTTGATTGAATCTACAATGATTCTTTTGGCCCTGATTGTGTCCTTTTGATGCTTGTCTTTTTTTGAAGCATCGTCTAGTTCCGGAATTTCTCATTTGACGAATTTTGCTAGGTCATTGTAATATCCGAATTAAATAAACAACCATTTAATTTAGAACATAGCAGTAAAATTTAAGAGTTACTTCATTTAGCACATTCGCAATCAAATTCATCATAATAATAAAATTTAATAACAAATTAATACAAAAACAATGCATAATTCTTGGTAAATACCTGAACCTGATGCTATTATCCCTCCTGTTGTCCGCAACTTGCTTCCTTCCCGCTTCTGCAAAACACTACCCAAAACCATCCTCCCTGCCAACTAGGTAGCTCCCTAGCCCCAGGATATCAATGGATATCCTGGCCCTCCGTGCCCAAAACCCCCAGCAACTCCGGTGCACTGTATCAATACCACTCATGAATTTTCACTTCTCTATGCAATACTCCCAGCTCCCAAAATCCATCCCCAACTCCGTAGAATAATCTCCCTTCCAACTCCTTCCCTTCCTTATCCCTCCTTCACCGACTCTTCCTCCCCCTCATTAATTTCCTTATCTCCCCCTTATGAATTTCTTATCC
>ML781680.1:54449-64976 GCA_009831015.1 Picea engelmannii | reverse complement strand
AACACTTCGATAGCTTCCCATACAATTTGTTCTCTCTAAGGCAGGACAACACTATTCGCAAGTGTTCCTCATGTTCTCTTTCATTCTTGGAATAGATGAGGATGTCATCTAAAAAGACTTGTACAAAACGGTCTAAGTACTTCAGGAATACGTCGTTCATGAGGCTCATGAATACCGCTGACGCATTGGTCAATCCGAAAGGTACTACAACAAACTCGTAATGTCCAAACCGAGTTCGGAAGGTCATTTTTTGGATATCACCTTCCTTAATCCTTAACTGATGATACCCTGATCGCAAATCAATCTTTGAGAATATCGTTTCTCCTTTCATCTGGTCGAAGAGGTCATCTATTCGCGGCATCGGGTACCTATTCTTCACTGTAGCACGGTTCAGGTCCCTGTAGTCTATACACAGTTGTAAGGATCCATCCTTCTTCTTTACAAAACTTACTAGTGCGCCCCAAGGTGAGACAGTGGGCCTTATTAGCCCTATGTCCAGTAACTCTTTCAACTGCATTTGCAATTCACAAAGTTCTGGTGCTGTCATCCGATACAGAGTTTTGGAGATTGGTTCTGCACCAGGTTTTAGCTCAATGGTAAAATCAAGCTCCCTCTCAGGAGGTAACCCTGGTAACTCATTCGGGAAAACATCTTGAAATTCTGACAATACCGGATACTGATCCAATGAGGGTCCCTTCCTTTCATTCACTGCTTCCACTACATAAAGTCAACACCCTTGTCTCAAGCATCGCTTAACCTTCATAGTGGATATAAAGCGTAACGACACTTTTCTCTGTACACCCTGGATATCTATTCTTCTTCCTTCATCATCGACACAAAGCACCCTCTTTGTGAAGCAATCTACCAAAGCTCGATGAGATTCTAACCAATCCATTCCAATGATTAGGTCATACGCCCCAAGAGCAGTGACGTATACCTTTAACCTGGTAGTACACACTCCCAGGTCTACTATACAATTATCGACACTAGGTCCTACTGCTTGTTTTTCCCCCGAAGCCATCTTGACTTGTTTAAAGTCATCGTGCTCGTAGGCTGCCAACCCACTCTTTTCTAATGAAGATGGTGAAATGAAACTATCTGTCGCACCAGAATCAAACAAAATCTTAACATTGATATGATTTAGCGTACCTGATGACTCCACCACCGTGGATTGATGTTCGGCCTAGCGGTTATTAATTGTTGCGTAAATATGGTGGCTTCTAATTGCTCTCCCCATCGGTGCCTTTCCTTCTCTATGCACGAACCCTGATTGTAACTCTGGGCAGTCGCGCTGGTAATGGGGTCCTCCGCACCCCCAACAGGTAACACGAGATTGAACCTGTGCATTGTTATGTGTCTATCTCTGAAATGAGTTCCTTCCCCTGGAACCCCTGCCCCTACTCGTTGTTCCTCAAGATGGTCATGGTCCTGTCTGCACCGTTGGCGATGAACGAGATGTTGCACTCACTGCCATTGAAATCCCTGCAGCTATTGTCCTTGGCGTGAATCTGTTACCATATGGCGGTGGCCTTGAGCCTCCTACTCACTTGTCCTAGTCTAATCCTTTTAACTTTCGCATACAACTTGATTAAAGTGACTTCCGACCTTATGTTTATTAATTTACGCCGAGAGGCGTACACCTATTGACAATGGGCACAATTAATGATCTTTTAATCCCCCCCTTTTTTTTAACCTTAAACCACTATATGATGGCTATGTATTGAAGATGTCGGCATTTTCTCAGTCATCCTCCAACATCAATGGGTCACATTTATCGTTCATAAATTTCTTGCATTTATCACAGCATCCGCTAACATGTGTTTTTTTTTTTAAACGTTTACCTAATCACATTAAAAAAATGTTGTAAGGTTATGTAATTACCACGTTTAATAATTAATAGGATTAAACTGCAGAAACTGAATAATCGTCCACAACTGTCATCCACGTTTCGACGTTCACCAGCGCTATGTACCTTTCGGCGTTAGTGTTCTTCTTAAGACGCCACGTTGAGCACATACGTCCCTTTGTAGGCTCCTCCATTTATGTATTTGGCACTTGATAGCTTGGCATGTGGTCTTGGGTATGACAATTAAAGTATTTAAATGTGAAATTATTTGTAAAAGAAACAATGCATGGCGTGTTGGTAGGGCGGCCATTGTCAAAGCTTTGCACGTGGGGAGGTTCGGGGTTCAAATCCCACAGACTCCATTTAAGTTTATACTTAGCCCTATATTACTCAAACCTAACTAATATTTTATTAATATTTTAATAAAATTAATAAAGTTAATTAGTTTAATTAATAATGTAAAGTTAAACTATATTAATTAAACTTTATTAATTTCACAATTATACTTTATTAGTTTTTTATTTTTTTATTTTTATTTTTTATAATTACGCTAGTGTAAATTTAAATTATAAAACTAAAATTTAAAAATAAAAAATAAAAAGAAATTTAATTATTCAAAATGAAAATTTAATTATTAAAAAAAAACTCATTATCTGGTAGCCTTTAAGGTCGGGCTTTGGCATCAGGCCCACGTGCCCACTTATTCTTACAAAACCCTACACCTGTCGCTTCGAACTCTACGTCCTCCCTCCGCCACCTCTCGCCTCTTTCCTCGGCTCTTGGCGCTAGTGTTGGTATGGTTGTGGCTTTGTGCATAGCAGTGGTGGGTGTACGGGAGATGGGGAAGCAGCAATGGCGGCYGCATCACTTTCTGCAGACATGGCGATCTGTGGCACTATTTTGGTAAAAAACCCCTGAGTCTTTCATATTCATGTAAASGAGAGTGCGTGGAGATACTCATTGTGTCAATGTTGGTATTCTTAGAGTAGCCATGCCAGCACAGGTGAATATATATGAAATGCATGTGAGAGGAATGCATTATATTGCAGTCCATGAGTGYAGTTTCTCTGCATCTTTCTGCTGAGAATTGTTTACATATAGTTAGAATGCTCTGTTATTGTTCCATATTGTTTCGGTTTATAGTATGTGTGTGCATTTTATTTTAATTATCTCTTTATGTTAGCCTATCCGTGATCCATCCAACCTGCTTGGGTCAACTTTTCTCGTATCAACGAACAAACAGTCTGGGTTGGAGACCCTATTGTGCACCTTTGAAGCCCCATTGTGCCTGTAGCATAGAGCATCTCCTACCGAGATGGTTGGTATAATACAAGATCTGTCAATGAAGATCTATTTCAAATTGGGAAAGAAGGCCATCAACAAGGGTAAGCAAAGGGAAAACAGTCCAATATTCGGACCCTGCGCGCAAAGGATGCTTAGAAACTGACGTACAGGTATTCCAAGGTCGCGTAAAAAAAAAAAAGGTATACCAGCTACCTCGAACGTAGGGTGAATGACGGGGTTACCATCGCTCGTGCCATTAAGCTTCTCGACCCCATGGAAAATGTTGGGGCGGCCTTAATCCGAGAGGTAAATTATATTGAAACTTTATATATATATATATATATATATATATATTTCATACAATTATATAAGATAAACTAACTTTTCTGAGGAGGTATGGCATGGGTGCTAACTCAGGCCCAAGTCTCCAAGGCAGTATGGGTGCTACACTGCCACTGGGAATCAACTTTGCAAGCTCAAGAAGTTATGGTGGCACCTCTTCAGCAAGGAGATTAACTTCCCATGATTCATTTGGAAATCCATAGAGGCACAAGTTCCCCTTGTTTGGGTCGCCCTATAGATAAAACTCCTCCACATCTCTTGTGAGCGCTTTTATCAATCCATTTTTGCAGCTCTTGAAGTCTTTAAATACTCCTTCCACAATATTTGCATTCGCCTCCATGCAAGTCCGCATTGATTCCACTAGACTTAGGGTCTCATTGGGTATTATATCCCCTCGGTCTAAGAACAAACAACAAGCATTCATGGAAACCCTAGTCCGCTTAACACGTCCACTTCATGGAAACCCTAATCTCTGGAATATGTTGTGTTAACCGTTGGAGAAGGTAAAACGTAGACATGGACCAAGCAACCATAGTGGGAGATGAAATAACTATTGGCATTCCAAAGACCGTTGGCATTGAACATTTCTTGTGCAACAAATCTCAGATTGTGCAACGAAACAACTACAGAGACTAACGTCCAGCCCATTCTGGTCAACGTTCTTTCTCTACTTTCTCTCTCATCAAACCCTATTCTAGACTTCTCGTATCCTTTCAACACTTGTCCTCTTGCTTTTCTTCGATTGTTATCCTCCAACAATCGTCATCTCTTCACGCATTTACAGATGTTTTCAAACAGGATAGGCTGAAAACGTTTTTAATGCTTCTAGGTCAAAGGTGAAAAAAATTAGCGAGAAAGTGTGAGAGGAATTCATAAGAGATGAGGGTTGAAATCATACAACTTTATAAGAGATCTTCATGCGCATTTGTTGCCTTAACCTATGCAACTTCAGGGAAATGATTCAAAGTGGATTCCTATCTACATTACAAAGATTATTATTGTATTGCAGGAATTGTTGGGAGCAGTCATGATTTTGATTGTTAGAAAAAATATAACACTGCTATGAGGAGACTCGATGTGTATGCAAGGGAAGATGGTCGTCTGGACCTCTCCCTGGGTGAGTTGAGATCTAAAGTATGCAATTTTTTCCAATTCAATCCATATGCACAGTTTGTTGGACATATGTGGATAAGACAATGATATTTTCACTATTGTCACTATGATAAATCAATTTCTTTTCTTGTTCTGCTTGTGTCCATGTGTTAGTCTTAGTGCTAGATTCTGAGCTTTCTACGTTGAAACTGAGATACTACTTATACTTGCTTTTATTATTCAGATATCTGATTTCACTATATGCATACTTTTACTTACTGCAATTGTTTTTAATGGAATACAACGATTAGATGAGCGCTTCTTTGCAAACTTGATATAAGAATCCACAGAGCATATTTGATATTTTAACCGAGAATTGTTGATTTTGGCTTTTTTGTTCAGATTTTATCCATACTGGTAACAGCCCTAGTAGTTAAAATTCGTGTTAAAATTCGTATTGCATTTATTTTTATTTTATTTTTATCATTATTAAAATTTCTCTGTTTTGTGTGCAGGTTAAGCGTGGCTGGAGTTTTGGCCCTTAAGGCCCAAATTTTTATTCACCCTAATACATTTATTTAGGGTTTTACCACAACTAAGTAGGCATGTTTATTTAAATTTATGGGTGGGTAGGTAGGCCCTTGGTTCCAGATTTTGAACTAGGGCTCTGATACCAATTGTAATAGCTAAATTAAATAAACAACCATTTAATTTAGAACATAGTAGTAAAATTTAAGAGTTACTTCATTTAGCACATTCGCAATCAAATTCATCATAATAACAAAATTTAATAACAAATTAATACAAAAACAATGCATAATTCTTGGTAAATACCTGAACCTAATGCTATTATCCCTCCTGTTGTCCGCAGCTTGCTTCCTTCCCGCTTCTGCAAAACACTACCCAAAACCGTCCTCCCTGCCAACTAGGTAGCTCCCTAGCCCCAGGATATCAACGGATATCCTGGCCCTCCGTGCCCAAAACCCCCAGCAACTCCGGTGCACTATATCAATACCACTCATGAATTTTCACTTCTCTCTGTAATACTCCCAGCTCCCAAAATCCATCCCCAACTCCGTAGAATAATCTCCCTTCCAACTCCTTCCCTTCCTTATCCCTCCTTCACCGACTCTTCCTCCCCCTCATTAATTTCCTTATCTCCCCCTTATTAATTTCTTATCCCATTCTTTAATGCCTTATCCCCCCTTCATTAATATCTTATCCCTTTCTTTAATGCCTTATCCCCTCCTGCATACGTAAAGCATTTTAATTAAACAATTTAAAATTATTAAGCCCCCCTTAAATTATTACCAATATCATTGAGTGTGATATGTAATAATTAATTAATTAATCAAAAGTTAAAACAATTAATTAATAAATAATAATCAATTCATATTATTAATACTAATCATTGTTTAATTAAAACCATATTAGGACAATTAATTATCTAATAAATTTTACTTAATAATCCCTAAGCATGTATTCATCTAGGGTTGTTACAATCATTCTCTTCAAGAATGATTCCAATCCTATACTTCCAAGCACAGAAGCTTTCCAGACCTTCCAACTTGTCAACAAGCTTAGTTCTTGCAGACATCTTTTACCTGGAGCTAGGAAAATGACTGAAAAATGAAAGTGCTCAAAATCAAATTCTAAACTTACCAGGAGGTGTGCTTGGCTGAGGTGAGTATCCTAGTGTGTTTAGATCTGGGAAAATCCAACTTTTGATCCTCCAAACCTGATCTACAAATTTTTGGACTGGTGCTTCTGGTTTTTTGGTATCTCTGGTACTTTGGTACTTCTGGTACTTCTAGTACACTGGTTTTCTGGTACTTCTGGTACTTTGTGAAACTAGGGTTTCACTTTCTGGGAGATCTAGCCACTAAAAAGGTGCACTGAGAGTTCCAAATTAATCCTTGGGGGAGGGCACACTTTTCTAGATGGTTTTAGGGCTGAAAAGCTTCACCATCAAAAAGCCCTAATTTGCATGTACGGCAACAGTGACGTTTTTCACTCTTGTGAAAGATGCTTCCTTCATCTTGGCTCTAATACCATGTTAATGTTTAATCCATTATTATAGTTCTTTGCATTTCAATAGGTAAAAATAGCATAACACAAGATCACTGAGAAATACACAATCACAAGAGACACAACATTTATCCTGGGAAACCCTCTAGGGGAAGAAAACCCAGCAAAACTTCCTTATTATAGATAACCAATACAATGCCAAGAGATAAATCAAGCTAATACAGAATATCCTCTCCCAAAGATGCACCACTCTCTCTCTCTCTCTTCTCCAACTGCAATTCTGAAACTTGTCTCTCAATGAGCAAGTGAGGTGTGTGTCTAACTAAGGCAATAGCCTCCTTATTTATACAAATCTGGCACGTGTGAAGTGTCTCTTCACTGGCAGGGCTGACTTCTCAACTGGGTGGTTATAACCACCTTTATTATATTCTGGGGCCTCTTAAATATATTTTGGGGCCGACTTCTTCTTTTGCCTATTACAATTACATTATGACCAATCCACAAAAGGGGATTTGGTCCTTTTACAATAGCCTACATGATCAATCCACAATGGGGATTGATCCAATATATAATATATCAAATAATAATAAGAATACACTTTGCAATTACATTATTTCAACAACAAGAAGACCATTCATTATGTTCCATCTTTACCCAAGTACACAGACTTGTAGTGAAACAATCAATGTTCCCTTCAACAAGCATACATGCCCACGAATGCAAATACATGAAATTGTATCCACACAATTAAATTCCAATACAAAAAGTACAAGTGATACTTATTTGGTTACAAGGTGTGAATAACCAGCCAACTGACTCCAACTAACTATGGGCGAATTCCTTTCCACCCAACCATGGGCACTGTGTGCTCTGTAACTTCAACAACAGACCACCCCCGTGCCAAGCCATGATACCACCAGGGAAAATCTCTCTCAATTTCTATGAGAATTTGGGATGTGGAGGTTACCCTCCACACCACTCTGGGTAAGGATTTCCTCACACCCACCTGCATGAGGCCTCAAAAAAGTTTGTCAGATACCTTCCCAGTATCAAGCTCACAACCTTCTCAACAGAGGTCGGGTTATTTGGATTCTCTACCCAAATTCCATAGTTCTCGCCTGGTCTCTCCCTTTTTTTCTACCTTCGTTCCTTCTCTTGCACATTTTTCTCTCCCCCCCAGAATGTTCTCAATTTGTCCCCTTAATTTTGTCAGAAGGAACTCATGGGGTCCATCTAGGGCTATGAAAATGGTACCCTATTGTACCTAGGTCTGACAATTTTAAATGTCCTAGCCTGATCTCCCATACCTCAATTTATTTGGGGTAGTTGGTTTTTCAACTACCATCCTTCCTCATTAACTGATTTTCCTTGAAATCAGGGGTGAGAAAAATAATTTGAATATCAAATATTATTGGCAAGGAGGTTTGGGTCATATTTAGCAAGATGAACCACTCTCTAAGTTTCCTTACTTTTTCCTCTAGTGGTATCATGAACAGTACTTCAAGGCTTCACCCCACAGTCAGCTAGTTAGCATTTTAAATTAAAAATAATATATTTACAATGGTCTTATGCCATTACATGGTAGCCATAATTCATGATTAATTACACATAATCATAGGTTTAGAAAGGGGGGTCTTACAAAAAACATGCCCCACATGTTGCCCCAAATATGCAATATCAGTCATCACACATGGATAAAAAAGACACTTCAATTTTTTTGCAAGAATTTCCAGTACATGTCCACCCAAGAAGCCCAAAATCTGCAATTTTGGCCCCATAACTGTCATCTAAGTCATAAATGGGATCCCTATAAAAATGGAAAAAAATTATTGTTAGAATATTGGATGTGCTTGTTTAACCATAAACAATATAGCAATATTGTCACCCAACCATAGGCACTAATGCCACCCTCGAGCACCTTGACCTTGACAGAGAGAAGAATTTTGGTAGCAGATCAATAGCCAACCAAGGCTAATGCACCAAGAAAAGATAATCAAGATTGATCAGAGAGTCCAACCCAGAAAGACCCAGAATATAGATTGCAAAATTGGCGGCAACATCTTTTCCCAAGACTTACGCGCAAACTGGCCTTCTGTAGTGCGCACAAGTGCACTTATGTAATTCTGAGAAGTCTGGCTAAAACGAAGATTGGCCTCTTGTATTTATACTACTTCTGCTACACTGCCTGGGCTGACTTCTCATTTTCGGTGCTAATTACTTAGTATTAATTATTTCCTTTAGCCGACATCTCTTCTAAGGTTATATTCAATTATTTTATTGCTTCCGGAATATTCGAATCTTGTCAAAGGTCAAAAATGGAGGTGAATACCTCCCGCAACTACCATAATATCAACACTCCCTCTTAGCTAGGGAGGTATAACGAATAATAGTATTGAGAAAAAACATACCATTCAACTGATAACATCATTATAGCCACATAGGCTAATTAAATCACGATCACCGTAATTATTATCCAACTAGATAATCTCCATGACAACTAGTACAATGTCAACTGAAAGAACACAACTGTGTCTATCCATTGTAGTACGCAACTACTCAATCTATGACAAACAATGGAACATATCCACCACAATAGCATACTTCTATTGTCTGGAGACATACAGTCTCCATAGTAATCATATTTTCTGATATCAACTTGCACAGAAACAAGATTATGATATAAATTGAGTCATCTAGGTCGTTCTTCCACTCACATCTGTGAGATGTGGAAGAGCATCTGCCCTCAGAGAGTAGAACATCAATGATGGGCTATCTGGACTATTCTTCTCAAGCAAGGAAGAATAATTGTCATGATTTTTGAGCAAGGACCATTCACCTATCCGGGCCATTCCTCCGACACTAAACAAAGTGCAACCTAGAGAGAATGAGTCTGCCCTAGGGAATTCTTGTCCCCAATTGTTGAACCTAAACCATTCACCTATCTGGGCCATTCCTCCGACACTAAACAAAGTGCAACCTGGAGAGAATGAATCTTCCCTAGGGAATGATTGTCTGAACCATTTCCTAAGGAAATGGTTGTCCTGCACCAACCTCCAAAACGGCCCATTCTTTAAAACTGCTCACAACTTTGAGCTTCGAAAGAATGAATGCCCGGCGAGGTGGACCAATCTTCTTGACCACTACTGAGAGTGATCGTCAAGAAGAAATACTATCCTAGACCATTCCCCCACTTTGGCCACAAGGGGAATCATTGTCTATGGTACATCAACAATCCATCGAACCATTTTCATTATGAAAATGATCATTCGATCTGGACCATTTTTCGAACTGGAAAATGCGTGTCTGTTAGAAATATCAAACCACTTTCCGAACTGGAAAGAAACTGCCCATCCTAGACCATTTTTCAAAGATGAAAATGACTATCCATAAATCAATGATATGTCATTGCTCCCTCCCAACCTGGAGAGCCATTTATGTTGAAATGTAACAAGGGATGTCCTCATTCATTTTTTTGTGTTTTTTCATGGGGGGGACATAAAGTCATATTTCCTAGACATGTTTTATTTGTAAAGTGACTTTTTAAATAAAGTGTTTTTCTAAAGTGAATGTACTTTACAACTTAAAGTGATTTTAAGTTGTGGGACCCAAAAATTATTTAATGAGCATTTATTACTTATTTTGTAATTAATGAGGAGCATTAAATATGAGCCCTCGGATAAGACTTATAATAGCCATTAGATTGAGTTGGTTATGTAAGTTAGGGTTTCTTGAAAAAAAAAAAGAGTACATATACATGCTTAGGGATGTGAGAAGAACACACCGAGAAGATGAGAGGTGTTAAGGTCCTAACCCGCACATAGGTAGATCAATGTATTCGGATGTAATAAAGGTCAATATTAATAAGACCTTTCAATAAAATAGAATAAGGCGGATGTAAGAAGACCTAATAGAAGCTTCCGCTTCTAGAAGGATCT
>ML781680.1:26689-48622 GCA_009831015.1 Picea engelmannii | reverse complement strand
TGATTCAAAGTGCTATTTCTGTTGCTATTTCGTATATCATTTCTGTGTATTGTGAAGATTATGCTGGATATTTTACTGTTATTCTGTCATTTCTAGCATTTCGTTTCTATTCTGCATATTTTATATATCTGGTATCTTGCAAGAGGAGTTGAGTTGGAGAGATTTCTTGAGAGAGGAAAGTGATCATCAAGAAGGACATGATTCCCAAGAGAGATAGGGTGCAAATCCCAAGGAGGCATTTTTTGTTTTGATTTGTTGTAGTGCTATTTGTTGGGAAAGCCGTATTGTACGGATCCGTACAGGCCATATAGCAACATTCTTGAGGCATGAAAACTGAGGAAATCTTGGGCACGATTTTTGAGGCAAACCTTGAAGATTTTTTTGAAGGAGGACGGCCGTACAGAAGACAAGGTATAGCTGCATGTTGTGGCACAAATTTGAAGGTGCCAACTTTCAGCAAATTCGTACAGTTGTACGGACTGTGGCATGGTTTTCAAGACAGATTTGTGTGGGACTATTTTTTTATGTTGTAAGAGGTATTTCTCTTGGCTGAAAAGTGTTATTGATGTTGTTCTAAAATTTCCTGAAGCATAATAATAGATCTCTCTCTCTCTCATTGGGTTTCCCCACATTTAGATTTTTCCTGGCATTTGCCTAAATTTCTGTGAGTTATGGGTTGTTGTCCACTGTGTATTTCCATTGCATATTTTTCTTAGCAATGTGTATTTCTTCTTATGAAAATTTCTGAATGTGGGTATGCATTTTTGAAATTTATGAAGATAGTTATCTCTAGGTTGCTAAGTGTTTGATGAAATGTGTGAATAAAATATTTCTGATTTTGTCATTAAAAATCTACATGGTATCAGAGCTTGGGCTTTGAGTGATAGTGGGCAGTGTGATATTTTGGAAAAAGGGTGTGATTGTTTTCCTTGAGTTGTGACAGGGAATATGGCTGCAAGCATTAGATATGAGGATTACTTGGATGGCATTTCCAACAACTTGCAATGGAAGGTTCGTTTGTCAGTCGTTCTCAAGGAGAATAAGATCTATAGCTATGTCAACTCTGTTGTAGCAGCTCCTGCAGCAGATCCTGTTGCTTTGGACTTCCATGTGGTCAAGGAAGCCAAATCTCAGAGGATTATTCTGGATGGGGTGAAGGATCACCTTATCCCACACTTGGCTAAGAAAAAGACCACCAAGGAGATGTGGGATGCACTTAAGAACTTGTTTGAGGCGAAGAACGAGAACTGGAATATGGCCTTGAAGGCTAAGTTGCATGATACCAAGATGGGTAAGGAGGAGAGTGTCTCTTCTTATCTTACCCGGGTGGCTCAAGTTAAAGATGAGATGGTAGCTATTGGAGAAGTCATTTCAAATTCTGAGTTGGTGAGGATAGCCTTAAATGGCTTCACCAAAGATTGAGAAGTCTTCGTGAAGTGTGTGGTGGGTCGTGAGCATCTACTAGATTGGATCAGACTGTGGGATGATTTCACTTAGGAGGATATCCTAGAAATATCTCAGAGCAATGATCAGAAGACAAACAGAGCTGATGAGAATGTTGCTCTTGTGGAAAAGAGAAAGAAGAAAGCAAGGATGATTTTAAGGATGGAAATTTGTTTTAAAATGTAGAAACCTTGCCAAATCTTACAAATTCTTCATATAACAACTATAAATGTTTAGCGATATTTTTGTAAACATATTCAAATTTATAAGGATTTTATATGGTTTTTATAAAATTTTGGCGATTTTTAAGGTAAAATCATTTTAGCATATAGAATTTGGGCRAATCATTTTTAAAATAGCGAATCTCGTTTTTGGAAAAACCATGGAAAATTAGCCCATGAGCGAAATTTAGCCCCTAAAATCATCTATGGAAGAAAGGAAGTTATGGAAGGGACTTGAGTAAAGTCAGATGATATTGTTGTAACCAGTTGGGGAACCTTGCCTCTCATTGTCCTGAGAGGAAGAAGAAGAAGAAGAAGGATTCAGAGGGGCCTGAGACAGCTGCTACAGTAGCCATAGAGGAATTTACTTCAAAGTTCGATAGGGGATTTTCTTTGGTTACCCTAGTTTCCAGTGTCAGCAGCAGAGGATTTAGAGGTGATGTCAAATGGATTGTGGAAAGTGGAGCCTCTAACCACATGACGAAAATCTGGCAAGTATTCACAGACTTCATAGAGATTGGTCCTGGCCGACAGGTGGTAAATGAAGGTGGTATGGCGAGAGTTGTACGTGGAGTTGGGAATGTCAGATTCCAACTCGAGTTTGCGGGACTCTTGGAGATTGATGGAGTTCTCTTTGTTCCAAGGTTGAGTGTTAACTTGCTCTCAGTCTCATCCTTGGAGGATGTAGGATATTTCGTATTGTTCAAGAGGGAACATGTCTTTATCTACAAAGAGGGAGTGGACCCAGTAGAGCTGCAGCTGATCAGTAACTGGGTGAACAGGTTGTATATGTTGAGAGGAAAGCCTTTGATGTATGATTCAGCATCAGATGAGAAGCATGAGGAGGCTTCTGAGACTACGGTGGTGCCAAGGTATCAGTCTTGTATTCCAAGAGAAGAGAGTGAGTCTCTTCTGAGCACTGGCAGAAGGCTCAGCTAGGTTGATCGAACTGATGCCCAAGATTAAGTGAGCTCAAGGTTCTGGAAGGTTGCCAAGAGAAGATCTTCTAGTTCGAGTTTTGTGCAGGTGTTGCGGATGGCTCCAGGTTTAGAGGCATCTCCTACAGAGCACATTGTGATGGGACCAGATGATGGAGATGGCAGTGAGTACATCCCTCGTTAAGAGGGAGTGTTGAAATGTAACAAGGTATGTCCTCATTCATGTTTTTTGTGTTTTTTCATGGGGGGGACATAAAGTCATATTTCCTAGACATGTTTTATTTGTAAAGTGAATTTTTAAATAAAGTTTTTTTATAAAGTGAATGTACTTTACAACTTAAAGTGATTTTAAGTTGTGGGACCCAAAAAGTATTTAATGAGCATTTATTACTTATTTTGTAATTAATGAGGAGCATTAAATATGAGCCCTCGGATTAGACTTATGATAGCCATTAGATTGAGTTGGTTATGTAAGTTAGTGTTTCTTGAAAAAAAATAAGAGTACATATACATGCTTAGGGATGTGAAAAGAACACACCGAGAAGACGAGAGGAGTTGAGTTAGAGAGATTGCTTGAGAGAGGAAAGTGAGCATCAAGAAGGGCATGATTCCCAAGAGAGCTAGGGAACAAATCACAAGGAGGCATTTTTTGTTTTGATTTTCTACAGTGCTATTTGTTGGGACAGGTCGTATTGTACGGATCCGTACAGGTCGTACAACAACATTCTTGAGGCACGAAAACTGAGGCAAGCTTGGGCATGGTTTTTGAGGCAGCCCTTGAAGAATTTTCTGAAGGGGGATGGTCATACAAAAGGCAAGGTACAACTTCCTGTTGTGGCATGAATTTCAAGGTGCCAACTTTTAGCAAATCCATACAACTGTACAGACTGTGGCATGGTTTTCAAGACAGATTTGTGTGGGACTGTTTTTTGTGTTGTAAGAGGTATTTCTCTTGGCTGAAAAGTGTTATTGATGATGTTCTAAAATTTCCTGAAGCATAACAATAGATCTCTCTCTCTCTCTCATTGGGTTTCCCCACATTAGGGTTTTCCCTGGAATTTGCCTAAATTTCTGTGAGTTATGGGTTGTTGTCCACTGTGTATTTCCGCTGCATATTTTTATTAGCAATGTGTATTTCTGCTTATGGAAATTTCTAAATGTAGGTATGCATTTATGAAATTTATGAAGATAGTTATCTCTAGGTTGCTAATTTTTTGACGAAATGTGTGAATGAAATATTTCTAATTTTGTCATTAAAACTCTACAATTTCGTCCCTTTCAACTAAGGGGGTTATTTCCATGATCCCCAATTTGTCTCGGAAATATGAAAAAATTATTTTGGACAGAGGTTTTGTCAAGATATCGGTTGTCTGCTCATTTGTGGGGATATATTGGAGCTTCAATTCTCCTTCCTAGACTTTATCTCAAATAAAGTAGTATTTGATCTCAATGTGTTTCAATTGTTCATGAAACATTGGGTGTTCTGATAGCCTTATACAACTCTAATTGTCACAATGTATTATGGTCGAATCTGGAACCTGATCAAATAATCTAGAAATCATCTTTCTCAGCCATATTGCTTTTGTACATGCCTCACATGTTGTGATATATTATGATTTTGTTGTGTTGAGTGCGACAGACTTTTGTTTCATGCTGCCCCAAGATATCATAGTGGAGCCCAAGCTGAAACACATCCTTGAAGTACTCCTTCTGTCTTCTACACTTCCTGTCCAATCTGAATCTGTGAATCCATGAATTTGTATACCATTGGATGCGGTATATCTTAAACCATAGTTTAGTGTCCGACAAATATATCTTAGAACATGGTTTGCAGCTATCTAATGCTCATGTCTAAGTTCCACCTGGAACTGGCTTAGTGTGTTTACGGAAAAGCAAATGTATGTTCGAGTATTTACTAAATACATCAATGACCCAATAAATTGTTGATATAAGGATAGGTCTATTGGATCAAAATCTGAGTCTCTTACTTTTCTTATATCTGTGGTCATTGGCGTTTCCATGGATTTGCAATCCATCATTCCAAACTTCTGAAGTATCTTTACTGCATACTTTCCTTGTCCAAGGAATACTTCACCACGCTTATGCCATACTTCTAATCCCAAGTTAGAATGCATGAGATCAAGATCTTTCATATCGAACTCAGAAGCTAGTTCATTTTTACATTAGATGATGAGAGACTCTTCACCTTTCAAGAATAGATCATCTACATATAGAAGTAGAATCACAGGTGCATTGTTCACGACTTTGTAGTAAAGATTTGGATCTGCATGACCTTTGGAGAAACCAAGTCTCATTAGGTAGATGTTTATTCTAGCATACCAAGCTCTTGGGGCTTGCTTGAGTCCATATAAAGATTTCTTTAGTCTGCAAACATGAGTGTCTCTGGAATGTACTTCAAACCCTTGATGTTGTTCAATGTATACTTCTTCTTCGATTGATCCATTGAGGAAAATTGTTTTTAAATCCATCTGGTGTAAACTCCATCCCATGGAAGCAGCAAGAGCCATGATAGCTCTAATGGAAGTATAGCTGGCAACAGGAGCAAATTTTTCGTCATAGTCTTCTCCCTCCTTCTGGGAGAAACCTCTAGCTACTAACCTTGCTTTATATTTGTCCATGCTTTCGTCTACTACATGTTTGATCTTATAGACCCATTTTGAAGTTACTACTGTTTTTTCTTTAGGTCTAGGCACAATTTCCCATACATCATTTTTCATGATGGACTAGTGTTCTTCTATCATGGCTTTTTTCCATTGTTTCTTCTAAGTTGCCTCTTCAAACATGGTAGGTTCTTCGTCTAGAATCTTTGTCATACATGCTACATAGTTGGAGAATCTCTTGGGCTTCTTACTTTTTTTTAAGGTCCCACTTGGGGATTTGAGTCTTTCTGCTTCTTGTAGGGTAGCTTCAAGCCAAGTTGGTCATTTCTTGGTTTTGGGTAGAGTATCTGAATCAATGGTCTCACATGGTTGCATTGGATGATCAAGTTGTTCTTTTTCTTCATTTTGTCTTTTTGGAAGACATGTTTTCTTCAATATGCTCTTCATACTCTTCTTCTTCTATAGTTTCTTCCATGGATTTCTTGAAATCCAACTTTTCATTGAAGGTCACGTCTCTACTGACTTCAATCTTATGTTGTTCTAGGATATAGATTCTATAGGCCTTAGATGATTCACTATATCCCATGAATATTCCCTTCTTTCCTGGGGGTTCTAATTTATTCCTTTTATCCTTGGGAATGTGAAAGTAAACAAGGCATCCAAATATTCTTAAGTGTTCCACATTAGGTTTATTTCCTGAGAAGGCTTCTTCTAGATTCATATCCTTCAATATGCGGTGAGGACTTCTATTATGAAAATATATTGCTATCATGGTTCCTTCTCCCCATAGATACATAGATAAACCTTGATCGTTCAATAATGCCTTCACAGTTTCTTCAATAGATCTGTTCTTCCTTTCTTCTACACCATTTTTTTGAGGATTATGAGGAACAATTATCTCCCTCCTAATCCCTGTTGATTTGCAAAAGGCAAAAAATTCCTTGGATGTATATTCTCCTCCATTATCTGTTCTCAAGGTCTTGATTTTCTTGTTTGTGAGATTCTATATCTCTGCTTTGAATTCTTGAAACTTGTTGAATACTTTGTCTTTTGTCTTCAAGAGATATAACCAAGTCTTTCTCGAGTAATAATATATGAAGATTACATAGTAAAGAGAACCTCCTAGATATTTGACTGGCATCAGACTGCAAACATATGAATGTATTAGATCTAGAATTTCCTTAGATCTATTATTATTGCTTGAGAATGGTTTCTTGACATTCTTACCAAAAGCACATCCTTTGCAAATTCCTTCATGTGTAGACTATAGTTCTGGTATTCCTTCAACCATATTTTTGAAGAAGGGTAATGCTTGATAGTTGATATGAGCATACCTTCTATGTCAAAGTTCATTGGGATTGACTTCATCATGTACAAGGGCTTCATCATTTTGTTCTAGTAGTCTATATAGTCTTCCTTCACGGGTTCCAATAACTCTAGCATTCTCTATGTTGGAATCTCTAGGCCAAGATAACACTTTTCCATCTACAAAAGCTATTATGTTTCCTTTGTCATCTAGGAAAGATATGGATACAAGATTCTTTTATAAACCAGGTACATATAAGACATTTCTCAAATCAACATTGTTACTTGTTTTCAATTTGACGGAGGCTTGACCAATTCCTTCGACTGGGTAAGTGTTTTTGTCTCCAAGTTCTACCTTGTACAATGTCTTCTTTTCATTTAGATTGGAGACTCTGGCTTGATCCCCTATCATATGCTTGGAAGCTCCACTATCAATTATCCACATGTCATCCTCAAGCATTCCTGTGAGTGCTAAGTAGTGTATATGATTTGTCTTCTCATTCATGACTTTTGTTGATTGATGGTTGGTTAAGATTTGACCCAAAATTTCAACTTTGATGTTTCTGCCTTCTGAGAGAGCCAAGAGGTGCATTGGACTAAGGCACACTTGCATATCTTTGCCTTGAGTAAGGTGTTCCATCATAAGGTGTTGGATAAGGGTTTTAGGGTTTCTGCAACTGCAACTACTAGTAACCCTAGCGGCAACGCTTTAGTAATTGCACCTACTAGTAACCCTAGTGGAAGTTATTCAACGAGATTGATAACCTTATGGCTTAGCTTCCTTCTAGTGGTTAGACTGAATAAAGGAGGTGTGGGCACATAACCTGTTAGAATATTGGATGTGCTTGTTTAACCATAGACAATATATCAATATTGTCAACCAACCATAGGTACTAATGCCACCCCCGAGCACCTTGACCTTAATAAAGAGAATAATTATGGTAGTAGATCAATAGCCAACCAAGGCTAATGCACCAAGCAAAGTTAACCAAGACTGATCAGAGATTCCAACCTAGAAAGACCAAGAATATAGATTGTAGGACTGGCGGCAACAACTCCTCCCAATAATTGCGCACAAACTGGCCTTTTGTAGTGCACACAAGTGCACTTCTATAATTCTGAGAAATCTAGCTAAAATGAAGATTGGCCTCCTGTATTTATACTTCTTTTTCCAGAATGCCTGGGTCGACTTCTCATTCTGGGTGCTAATTACTTAGTATAAAGTATTTCCTTTAGCTAACATGTCTTCTAGGGTTATATTCAATTCTTTTCTTACTTCTAGAATATTCTAATCTTGTCAAAGGTCACAAATGGAGGTTAATACCTCCCACAGCTACCATAATATCAACATTTATATCCCATCTATACCTTTTGATATGGAAAAGAACATAAATTTCATGGCTACCATTCTCTTCATCAAAGGATATTTTTTCTACAACATTTTTGTTTTCCAAATCACAATAGGATGTATTATAAAATTTAGAAAATTGAAAAGGGTATGGCTCACCAAATATTTGTCTTCTTGAATGGATGAATAGGATGAATGAATTCTTTCACCATCAAAGTCTTCTTCAAACATTTAATCTTCAATGGCGAGAAGATTCTTCATCCATGCGCTCTTCATGTGATTGATCTTCCATAGAATCATGAGGTGCCTATTCTTCTTTAGGTAGGATTATCGTGAAACATTCAATGAATGTTCCATAGTCCTCTTCAAAGTGAGGATCCCAATGCTTGAAAAATATCATCACAAATTTTGAAATTGAAGAAATTTGCTTCTCATCAAGATTATCATACCATTTTAATGCTTCATCATCAAGGGTCAACACAAACATCATCATCCTAACATCCTCATGAAAAACATGAAATTTCCTCATAGCTCTAAAAAATGATACAACATGTAACATGGTTGTATAATGATACCCATGAAATGATCTAGTGAAATAGGGCCAATTGAATCATAACATTCACTTAGAAATCCCAGAACGATTAAGAGATCAAGTGGAGAATAAAACTTGGTCAACCATTTATATTCTAAAAATTCCATATCTTCTAAATATTCAAAATGAAGTGTTGATCTAAAATTTGAAGTGAATACCATCATATCGTATACTCAAGAAAATGTAGTGGAGTCGCCAAGATGAACCTTCGATGCCTTCACAATGTTGTTTGTTTCACCCTACAAGCAATAAGTCTTCGAAATTTGCAAGGAAAAGGGTTTGTTCCCTTCATGGAGTTGTTAGATAAGGACAAGATCTTCAAAACAAAACCCTCATCACAATACCATGAAGCATAATCTTTAAAATTTCCTAGAAATGGACTTTATCCCTAGAATTGACGCCAAAATGTTACCTCCTAGTTTCTCACTTGGTGCAAAAGTCCCATAAGCACAAGTTGTGAAATCCCAAGGGAAACTAAGGCAAGCTACCCACTGTCACCTCAATAACCTTGCATTTCTCTCTTTAGACTAGATGAATTCTAGCTTAGGGGGGATTCCCTATAGTTAACTAAGCTCAATGTGTCGTAGTATGAAGTGGGAGCAAGAAAGAGCTTAAAAATTAGAAAAGGTTTTTTGAAAGGGTGTTTTATTTTTTGGGTGGTGGATAAAAGGAAAGATTAGTGCCTTACTTTAGTTGGGTTATGATGTCAATATGCAACAAGATATAAATGGCTAATTGGGCTCTCAAAATAAGGTCCAAAAATTCCTAGATTTAGCAAGCCAAATATCACATATTTTATGAAGGGAAGGGTCTTCAATAATCACCACTTCCAAATAAATTTGAGAGTGTTCTTTAACTAAAGGGATTGAACTATGCTTATGTTCACAAGGAATAATAGAGAAAGCATCTTTCTCTTTAAAACACAACAAAGATGGTTTACCTCTTCCAACGTAGTGATACCACTCCTTTGTGGCGCCAAAATCAACTTTGGCAATCCAAACTTGCAACAAAAAGACTACTAATATGCACCAAGAATGTATGCCACATTTCAACAAGGTTTAACATCCATTCCAAAAATCTTAGACAAAGATAAGACAATTTTGTTCGAAAGCTTGGGAGCTCTTTCATTCACACCTTACAAATGGAGAGAGTGAACCCTTATATAGGTTTCAACTCTATCTCCATTTACAATAAACAAGTATTTGTTTTTCTAGATACATTAGTCCTCCAAAGAATAACAACAAAATAACTCTCTCAACAAATTTCTTACTAAAAGTACCAATGAGTTGTTGAAATCCACAATTTCCTCCAGGATGTTACAACAAAATACCCAAGGAAAATGTAACACCCCTATACAGGATGCTAGGAAATTAATCATTTATTAAATGCATACACAATAACAACTTTGTTTTAACATAATTTCATTTATTTTCCATTTACACAATTCTTCTCATTTTCTCAATGATAAATCTAAATAGCATGATGAAATAAGTTATAGGTTAATTCTAAGATTTGGAACTTAAAACAAAAGTATATACAAAATATCAATAACAAAATACCATTGAAAAATACATCTTCCTTAGTTTGTCGAAGCTCATCAATTGTAATGTAGTCATAGGCGCTTCCAAGCATTATTTTCTCGCTTTCCCAAAGTGAAACAATGAAATCCTCCCAGCCAACTAGGAGCCTATCCGACTTCCTAGCTCCAAGAAACCTTTCGATTTCTTGGTCCTCTGTGCACATGACTCCAAGAACAACAAAGCACAAATGCTCTAAGAATACTATCACAACAATTACATCTTCCAAGAATTGTCCAACTTCTCCACCCCTCAAACCTTCCAAATCCCCCCTATTTATCAGTTTTTCATACACCCTTCCCCAAGTCTTCTCAACCACTCTCATTATTATCCATCAACCTCCCTTATCTAGATTTTTTGGAAAATATTAAAATAAAACTAAAATATAAATGACTTGCATTAAACAACAATAAATAAAATGCAAAGTCTTTCTTCTCATGCTAGCTAATAAATGAAATTTGACAATTTTCTCCAAAATGTACATGACAATCCACCATGCTCATTTAATTCATCATACCAACCATCAATCAAAGTCAAAGAAGGTATTTAATGCTTCTAGATATTTTGTATGCAATATAATTTGCATAATCAATAAACATTCAATTAAATAGTTAATAATCTAATTTAATAATTATTACATTAATTAATTGTACTAATGTACATGTGTAGGGTATGTGTGTGTAGCTAGCGGACACATATCTCATGCATATAATAACAATAAACAATCATTGCCTCTTGTGCGTAATTCATATATGATCACAAGACATGTAGGATAACAGATCAGGTAATGCATCATTTAATAATATTAACGAACAAAATTACAACAATTCATCAATAATGCATTATCACACTTAAAATATCAATAGGAAATCAAAAGAGGGTTTTAAACATGGTAGGAACCAAGTGAGTAAACAATAGTGGCATCGCTAATCCTCGATCATTGTTCTCAACTAACATCGAAGTATCCTTCTTTCCTAACCTACTTCCATCTTCCATCATATCCTTTCCTTTGTTGAACTAAGTTGGAGTGTCAACTATATTGACTTAACTTCAGATAGAACCCGTAAGCGGAAGTTTCATACATCTAGACCAATCTTCCCCAACAGGAAACTACCAGTCGCCATCACACGTCTAAGGGAGCGTGACTTCACATAGCCCTCCCACGACTCTAGGTTTCAGAGGATAAACGGTGGGAAATACCTCCACCCCTTCTTATAGAACTAGGGTCAACACCCAACATCAAGCCCTATTGTGCAACTACTGTTCTTAGAGTCGCGACATCAAACAACCACTCTGGGAAAGACGTGTGTCCTGTCAAAACCACACTTACCACAAATCATAGAAATATTTTGAATCATAAATTAAATAATAATTATAACTTATAGCATACACTATCGTATTGATGTCTACGACATCTATGTTACCTCATCACTATAGTCATTTGGCTATCACATAGCTCATCAACCTGTAGGTTAGTTTACCAATAACTCATATCCATGTATATACGTCACAATTTCATATAAGAATCCATATTTGTATTGACATTCAATTAAGAAATGTATGTTTATTTTTATCATGCCTTGCATATCCTACGCATTCACAACATAACTTAAACTGGTATCCATGTACCAAAATTCCACATTTAAATTTACATGTTTAACCAATTCACATAATCATCATCATCACGAACATATAATAACAAAATATAATATTGTGCAACTCACAAATAAGTCTAGAAGTACACCTCTCACATGTCTATATCAGTTTCACTGAGTCCAAATAATTACTAAGCAATGAATTACCATGATGAGAAAAATCGAAATTATAATTTCCTAAGGCCAAAATATGGGGTGTTACATACACCCACCCTTCAAGAAACTTCGTCCCGAAGTTATGGTCAATCTCAATATGAGGGAAAAATTCTTGACACAACTTATATATGTCTTCCATGATAATAAACCCTATGCTATATTGGTCCCATTGGACGTTCACTTGATTAAAACATGTTGAATATATTAATACCTTGACTACACTACCCCTATTTGGTAGGCACCTTACTGTGTCCCAACTCTATTTTATTACCTCTTGTAATTTAATTAATGAAAAGAAACTCTTCTCTTATAGATTTATTTTTCCTTAGTTCCATATTTAAATTATAGTCTACTAGTTTGACCACCAATAGAAACTTATCTCATCATTGGTTCTCTAGTTAAGTGAATATTATATTGAGTTTGACATAATTTGCATTAAGTTATACATACAATTCTGCTTGAGATATCTTGATAATTATAGACAAGCATTTTTCGACTTTCATCATCACTCTAGATTGATAATACGTATTCCATCACTCATTCGATTGACACACCAAAATTTTCCATGCTTACAAGCATTGACTAAGATACTGCTAATTGATTTTCATGTGATGTTGTTACTTCACGGTTTTTTTTTTTTCATTTCCCTCAATATCTCTCTTTTCTTAAGTTATATAAACTATATCTCAAACAAGTTAATTGTCTAGTATAGGATTATCTTCATCACGGTCGAGGAAAATCCTACTTTCTATCAACAATTCACTATTACAAACATGCCTATACATAAAGAGCACCATATTGACACGTGGGTTAGTGAACATTTTATATCAATAATAAATTTACTACAAGAGTTCATTCCAAAATATTTAGTCATTTGTCCTAGAGGTCTTCTCTTCTTATCATTGTACTTCTTACATCTCAAAACTATATCCACTATACCTACATAGTACTTACCAACTTTGGTATCTAGCTCTTTTCTTGTCCATTTCCAACACTTTCAAGTTATTTCCCTTAACATGAAAGACTTTTTTAACAATGGGAAACAAGTGTTCATCATTTCTCATATAGATTTATTTACTTACTTATTTATTTTCAAACAAAGTTTCTTCATAAGGAAAAATCCTTGTTAGTGAACAAGTAGTTGCTAGACCAATTAATGAATTTCAAGGTGTGCCCTCCCATTTAGATAACTCACCCCTCTTACAACGAACTTGTGCATAGTGACTAATAGAACTCGGTTGATATACCATGCCACACCTTATGACATAATAAAACACATTGTCATGATACTTCACTTATCATTCTAACTCAAGTTTTAAATTCACAACATAGGCTCACTTACAATATCCATTTGAATGTTCATTAGAATGTGGAACTAAACATAACCACCTACTACAGTCTTATGTTGTCAGTATCACCATGCTAACCTACATAATGATTAAGTACAACCCACAAATTCATCCTTCGCACTACACTCTCTCTAGGGTCAAGACTTTCTCACTCACACTTAAGTGTAGAAGCAACCCAAGTGCATAATCTATGCTCCTAAGCTAGCAAAACTTTCAATTTCACACCACACCAAATTCTCCATTAATTATACAGTCTTTTCTAGCCAACGGTAAATGGTTACATGACCCTCCCTGATAGAAGACCTAAAACTAGGTCTGCCCAAATCTCCTTTCTCTAGTGTGTACTTTCTCCCTTTACAAACACTTTACAAAACTAAGCTTGATCCCTTTTGTCTATTCAAGGCCCTTCTTCTTTGAATTCTACTCTCTCTAGCTAAAGTTAGCTTCACTCCAAACTCAAGTGTTATACCTCCCTTCAAATGCTCAGAATCCTATCATGCTTAAGCCATTTAGACACTTATCATCTCACCATATACAAGTCCTTTGTATGACTTTCTAAGCCCTCAAGCTCTTTATACACCTGACCTTCACCACAACACTCAGAGCACTATAGCTTCAAATGTTTATTCAAGCTCTCAGTAACACCAAGTATTTCTATGTGCCCATAGGCTCACTATAATGAGAAGAGCCCCACTTCAACAATTTGAGGATCATGCTTTTGATACTCCCTTAGGTTTATCCCTTCACACACATTATCTTAACTCTGTCTTAGGAGTAGAGGTTTTAAAATTTTGGCGCCCCCTTAATTTTTTACTTCAGTTTTTTCGCCCTCGTTCCAATGATACAGAAAGGTGCTTAGCACTCCCTCAAATATTCTTTGTCTCGGCGCTTAAACTTTGCCTTGTAACCAAGAGCTATGTGATCATAGCCCTACGTTCTTGTTCCACTCTACTCCACTTCTCTGACTACACATTCTGACCCTCACGTTGGCCCTTTAACCATCCACATAGACTCTAAACTATTCATCATTGCATTTTTTTCCACCGTTCGATCATTTCCAAGACGCACAACTATCATTCATCTACTATGCAAATGTTTTCTACGACCTTTACACACACAATTTTAAAACCAACCTATCTCTTCCCGAATTCTTTAATATCAAGCTCATACCAATATTCATCATGCTCTCTCTGGTTCCACACTCCTCTTCTCGTTTAACTGGACACGATTATCCTTTGTACATCGACTTAGGGTCGATGAATATGCTATGTTAACTCTGCAATGTACGAAAAAAACCCCAACTTCCCCATTGGAGGACTCTGAATGCTCAGATCATGCATTTCTACAAAAGTGTTTGATTACATCATTAAGGATTTTTCCCATAGTGCCTTAATATAAAGTATTAACACAGTCCTTCCCAATAACTTCTGGCTCGATGAAACCAGAGCCTTGAATTTTCTATACGATAATCATTAATATGTCAATGAACACTATAAACTTAACTTCAATATAGGAATCATATTTCACATGCATAGTCCCATTGATTCACAAAAAACACAGATAAAAATACCAGAAGGAATTTTCTATTTGTTGCTAACTATTCCATCGAAAAGAAAAAAAAAAACCTCAAGTATCCAAACCAATTTACATCCTTCATCTGCAGTACATAGAGACTCCACTCTCTCTCGTCTACCCTCACTAACTCCCTCTCTACCATCCATTCGAATTCTAACTAGGAAAACCAACAATTAACAACCTCCCCAAAAATAGAGGGATTTGTTATTTTTAGAAAAGCTAACTCCTACTAACTAGCAACAAACTGACCAGATGGCTCAGTCTCCTAGCAGAGAGATTTAGACTGCCATCTATTCCTATTTTGACTCAAAAATTGACAGCATACAAAACTGACAATAATTATTCACTAAAAAAAACACTTTGAAAATAAAAGTCTCCCAATTTTTTTTTGGATTGCTAGCCCTCTTCCAAAGCCACAACATGTGACCAACTTGTCACATTGTTGGCCCTGTCTTTGATACTCCTGCATCAGAATCCCAAGGTAAGAAAATTATGACCTCCAGGTCACATATGAATCCAATGCCTAATCACCTAGTTTCCAAACCGTGTACTATAACTTTCCACTGCCTTCACTTCCATTACATTTCAGTTCTAGTTTTGACTTGCCAGGCTTCCACACCTTATGTTGCAATTTTCTATTGCATTTACCCAACACTTCTTCTTTATTTGATGAATTGAAACAATTTATTTCTTCCTTCTTCATATTGCACTTTCTCCTGGAATGCCTTGGCATAACTATCCACAACTCATCAAGTTTCTTATCCCACTTCACACTTTCACTTTTAAGTTGTTGATTGCTAACCTCTACCATTCTTTCATCCTTCATATCCTTGAGGAAATCTCCCTCTGCAACATTTGTTTGTTGTCCCTAAACTTCAAATTCACTTCCATACTTCAACATTTCAGACTTCAACTTGCATTTCACAAATTCAATTTTCTGGTTTCCTTTCAAGACAATTTCCTGTTCTGCACTCTCTCCAGATTTCCATATACCTGCACACTGATTTGTATCATATTTACACAAATCCTCAGATACAAATTCTTCACTGTACTTGCTCAAGAATTCATATTTATTGATTGCTTCTTTTTCAAACTTATCATTGATAACAATTCCCTCATCACCACACAATTCAAATTTTACAGTCTGGGTACTCATTCTCTGTTTTGCTAGTCTATTTTCGAAAAGAATTAGTTCCTGCCACAAATATGCCAGCTCATTTGGAATTTCTTCCAAAAGCTCTACACTTTCTTCATCATTTTCCTTCACTGCATTAAACATTAACCAACCTTCTTTTACTTGACTTCCCTCAAAATTATCATCCTTCAGTAACTGATGAGCATTTACACAATCTTCAGTAGCAACATCCCATAGCTTCTCTCCTTTAGCTTCAACCTTCCATAATTGTCCAATATTTCCAAAGTCTTCCACAACAGTGTGTAGTAATTGCTCCTCTTCCATCTTCACAAGATTATAGAAATCTTCTTTCATCGCTTGAAAAACCTAAGTTTTTCTTTTCTCTTCTTCTATGACAACACAAGAGAATTGTTCTGCTACAGTAAACCCTACATTCACATACAAAACATTAGTTTTAAAATTATGAGATCCTAAGATCTCCCTGGATGGTCTCACCATCAATTATTTTAGTTGACTTCCATTGTCAAGACACTTCATCAAGTTCCTCTTGAGTTGTATACCCACTTCATCAGTTTTCCCAAGAAAACTTTATGATTCATGTTCACATGAACAGACTTCTTCATGCCATACTATTTCTTTCTCAAGCCCAGTTTTCTTGAGCTCTCTATCATTCCTCAAGACCAATGATTGTAGTCTCTGCCTCTGTTGCAATGCAAACCATTGCACTCTCTTTCTCTTCATCACCCATCCATAATATTCATCTTCATTACTTTCTTGAATCAACTTATCTAGTTTACTGAATCTTTCCCTGATCTCAACAAACTTCTTATCATTCCCCTTCTGACTTGTATTCTAAATGCCCTTCAGTTGAACATCCTTCTTCACCCGATTGTAGTCTTTCTCTATATTCCTCTTGTGATCATGAGAAATCATCTTCCTTCCTAACTTCATGACAGTATCAAGAACTTGTTCTTCATTTCCCTTGCCTAAGAAATCTTCATAGCCATAGCCAGTCATCTTCTTCTTTACTTGTGTGACAGTTCCATGTGACTGTCTAGCATATTTTGAGTTTGTCAAACCTGTAGTCATACAACATTGGTTAGTTTCAAAATCATAAGGCTTCAAGGCCTTTTTTGTTGTCTCAAACATCAACTCTTCCCACTGGTTTTCATCCTTCCAAGGATTCATGAAACCATTAGCTAGCCTCATGTATTCATCCTCATCACTACTCTCACCAAGAATAAATCCTCATTCAGGTTCACATAAGTAATCCTCTTCCTCGACACACATTCTATGTTGTAACTTAGCTTCTCTGAGTTCTTCTTCTAGTTGAACTCTTGTATCATATCTCAGTCTGCTCTGTAACTGCATCCACTTGATTCTTTTCTTCTGAAGGACCCAACCACACCTTTCGTCCTCCATATTTCTTTGTACAAATTCTCTCATCACTTCCAGCTGCACTTGTATTTAAGTTAATTCCCTATCAAGCTCATCCTGACTTGATCTTCTGTGGCCCGTTTCTAAACCTTCACTATGACTATCAGTAACCACAATATTATTTCCCTCATGAACTCCTCTTTGTTCATCACAGACTACAACCAATCCATCACTACAAGTTGACCCCAACAACTTATTGATATATACCACACCAAGTCTTCCCGTGCTTGGTCTTCCACTAGCATCTCTGTTGGTTTCTCTTTTCTGATTGTGAATCCTCTTTGAACCTTTTATACAACCATCAATGGTCATCCTCTCTTTCCTCTGTGGATTCATTCTATTCCACCTTGTGAGTTGCAACCAACCTCTTCTATCTTTGAAACAAGTACATCACTTTTTCCCAGTCCCAAGTCATCTCATGGTGACTCTGCTTCTACTTGGCTCTTCACATAGAACCCCCTCTTGAGCACTTTTGCTCTCCATCTTTCAAAGTTGATAGGTTGTTGCTTTAAAACTACTCACCTTTCTTGGAGAACTATAGTTAGTCTCCCTTTCCCAGAAACGCACTTTGTTGTCTTGGTTCATTCACAATCTTCTCTTACTTTCACCTACAAGCAATTTATCTTTTCATATGAAAGACAATAAACCTTAAAACCCTTGACTCTTACTTCTTACCAATCTCTGCTTCATCCATAACACTGTTGCAACTGAAATTCCAAAGTTCTTTTCCCCTTCTTTAAGAGTTTTTCTTGCTCTTCTCTTTCACATCTTCCAAGCTATGATTCATTATCATACTTTCCTTTCAGTTATTTCCAGCCAAGCACACATGCATATCATCTTATAAAATCAAATGACAAGACCATATTCACTTACTAAAACTTCCTCAACCTTGCTTGGCTGAAACCCTTTCGCTATCTACAATTTCCTTTATTGTGAATTCTTCACAATCCACTGCCTCCAAATATCTCTTGCAGAGTTCTCCTTTTTTTTCTTCCTAAAGAACCTTTTCTTGCTCTGATACCAAAATGATAAAATACCTAAAACTAGGCCTGCCCAAACCCCCTTTCTCTAGTGTGTACTTTCTCCCTTTCCAAACACTTTACAAAACTAATCTTGAGCCCTTCTGTCTATTCAAGGACCTCCTTTGAATTCTACTCTCTCTAGCTAAAGTTAGCTTCACTCCAAACTCAAGTGTTATACCTCTTTTCAAACGCTTAGAAGCCTATCCTGCTTAAGCCATTTAGGCACTTATCATCTCACCATATACAAGTCCTTTGTATAACTTCTTAAGCCCTCAAGCTCTTTATAAACCTGACCTTCACCACAACACTCAAAGCACTATAGCTTCAAATGTTTATTCAAGCTCTCCTTTGTAGGCACTTATCATCTCACCATATACAAGTCCTTTGTATGACTTCTTAAGCCCTCAAGCTCTTTATAAACCTGACCTTCACCACAACACTCAAAGCACTATAGCTTCAAATGTTTATTCAAGCTCTCGGTCACACCAAGTATTTATATGTTCCCATAGGCTCACTATAATGAGAAGAGCCCCACTTCAACAGTTTGAGGCTCGTTCTTTGGATACTCCCACACACATGATCTTAACTCTGGCTTAAGAGTAAAGGTTTTAAACTTTTGGTGCCCCCTTAATTTTTTACTTGGGTTTTTTTCTCCCTCGTTCTAATGATACAGAAAGGTGCTTAGCACTCCCTCAAATATTCTTCGTCACAGCACTTAAAATCTGCTTTGTAACCAGGAGCTATGTGATCACAGCCCTATGTTCCTGTTCCACTCTACGCCATTGCTTTGACTATGCATTCTGACCATCACATCGACCCTTTGACCATCCACATAGACTCTGAACTATTCATCATTGCATTTTTTTCCACCGTTCGATCATTTCCAGGATGCGCAGCTATCGTTCATCTACTATGCAGATGTTTTCTACGACTTGTACGCACGCAATCTTAAAACCAACCTATCTATGCTTGAATTGTTTGATATCAGGATCGTACCAATGTTCCTCATGCTCTCTCTGGTCCCACACTCCTCTTCTCGTTTAACTGGACACGATTATCCTTTGTACATCGACTTAGGGTCGATGAATAAGCTCTGTCAACTCTGCAATGTACGAAAAAAACCCCAACTTCCCCACTGGAGGACTCTGAATGCTCAGATCACGAATTTCTACGTAGGTGTTTGATTACATCATTAAGGAGTTTTCCCACAATGCCTTAATATAAAGTATTAACATAGTCCTTCCCAATAAATTCTGTCTCGATGAAACCAGAGCCCTGACTTTGCTATACGATAATCATTAATCTGTCAATGAACACTATAACCTTAACTTCAATATAGGAATCATATTTCACATGCATAGTCCCATTGATTCACAGAAAACACAGATAAAAATACTAGAAGGCATTTTCTATTTGTTGCTAACTATTCCATCGAAAAGAAAAAAAAACCTTCAAGTATCCAAACCAATTTACATTCTTCATCTGCAGTACAGAGAGCCTCCCACTCTCTCTCGTCTACCCTCACTAACTCCCTCTTTACCATCCATTCGAATTCTAACTAGGAAAACCAACTACTAACAACCTCCCCAAAAATAGAGGGATTTGTTATTTTTAGAAAAGCTAACTCCTACTAACTAGCAACAAACTGACCAGATGGATCAGTCTCCTCATAGGGAGATTTAGACTGCCATCTATTCCTATTTTGACTAAGAAATTGACAACATACAAAACTGACAATAATTATTCACTAAAAAAAACACTTTGAAAATAAAAGTCTCCCAAAAATTTTTTGGACTGCTAGCCCTCTTCCAAAGCCACAACATGTGACCAACTTGTCACATTGTTGGCCCTGTTTTTGATGCTCCTGCATCAATCCCTCTATGGAGAATAAGTATCACCAGAAAAGTCATAGATATTCTCATACACAAAACATATAATACACAAGAATTAAGACTAGAACACATCATTAGTTGCTTATAATAATCATAAATATTATGGAGACCTTAAAATTCGTTGACCTCCCCATGAAACCAATCTCTTGCTAACTTGTAAGTGGTAAATGGCTTTCTTGTAACATTGATGTGTCCTTCACTCTTAACATTACTAAGGTTAGATTCTCCCTTACAATCACTACAAACCATGCTCATGACTATGTTTTTATTCAAAATAAAATTTACTAAAGGCCTTCCACTTACTAATAAAGTGGAGGATGACTCCTAAGCATACATTACACAATGTTTTCCACTTCAACAATTTATTTTCTAAGTTACAAGATTTATTTTTTTCAATACGATCACCCTAACCTTAAAACATATCAATTTGGTCTTTAATTATAATATGCACTTTGAATTCTCTATTCCATACTTTAAGAATCATATTCCACACTCTAGCTTCAAGGGGTTACATAATTCTACACTTACAGTCGTTGTATTGCTCACAATGCCATGTACTTTGGTAATGCATGCCAATTTTTTTTTTTTTTTTTTAAGCCAATGTGATGGACTTATACTCTTAATGTCATCATATTTCCATAACAAGGTAGCTACACAGCATATGCACCACATTTATAATTTAAATATATATAACACATTTTATTAATTATTCTAACAACAGATTTTACTATTTCTCAAGCTTTTTATACGCTTGAAACATGAGGTTCTCTCGAGTAAGCACTCCCCTGCCTCAACCATAATACCTTTCTCATCCACAAGTGTGTGTGTGTGTGTGTGTGTGTGTGTGTGTGTGTGTGTGTTTACCAATATATTTACAATTAGGTAAAAATTCCAAAACATTAATTTGTTGTTCCCTAAATCCTTATTAAAATTATTAGAGTGAAATTAAACACACATAATTTTCCTTTACTCTTATTAATTTCCACATCATTACCTCATTATGTTCAAAACACCCTAACCATTATTATATATGATTAATTTATATGGTATAGTAGTAATATTATTTTACTACTATAAAACTATTTGATATTACTTTGATATATTTTATAAGATATCCAAGGTGGAAGTGGGTCGTTAAAAACAATATTATATTACTAACACATAGAACACAATGTATATTTATCACTATTCACCATATCACTATTTCTTAGATATTTACTCACAACATGAGCTCATATATTTATACAATATTTAATAGATTTCTCACAATTCAAGGTTGATTTAATTAACCTAAATCACTTTAAAAAGTTCTCATTTATTAGTTAACTATGGTTTTTGTACTAATAAAACTTAATGGATTAGTTGACCAATAGCATTTCAACATTTTATAGAAGAAATCATTCATCATACCAAAAACAAAAATAGGTTCTCTATCCTCTACCATAAATCCAACATAATCCACATACTACTCCAAAAACATCTTATGTATCAACCGGAAAGAAAACCGCAAGATGGTCACATATAACTAGAAAATAATATAATGACCACATGTGACCATTCATACATTAATAAAAGAAAACATAACATGTATTTATTAAACCCAAGCAAAAGTAAAAATAATAATAATAAATATATATATAATAATATCATAAATCTATTTTTTTTAA
>ML781679.1:632040-671573 GCA_009831015.1 Picea engelmannii | reverse complement strand
TACAAATTGGAGAGATTGAACACGTCCCGCTTCTCTGAAGTTCTTAGTACATAAAAAGATGGATCCCTCGAATGGTGATTTCCCTTGAATTTAAAGGGAAATCCCATCGATACAATCATTACAAGGCAGATCTGGATCCTACATTGAATCAGATCTTCTTTCTAAATCAGCATAGGGTGTTCTATTCTCATGCAACCGAATGCTAATACAGGAACTTGACGAGGCATTGTTGTTACAGCTGGTGTAACCGCTTCTCATAGCTGCTGATGCTGTTTCAGCATCGCGATTCACGGGTTGTTAAGCCACGTGAATCGCGTCTTTGACTGTGTCAGCCTTGACTGCTATCTGTCAAGGCTCGTGTCTCAGCATCGTGGCGGTCTCCGCTGTGTCTCAGCATATGCATTTCTGAACTGAGTGACAGCTTCGTGTTTCGGCATCTGCATTCTCGAACCATGTAGCCGCTTCGTGTTTCGGCACATGCATCCTTGGACTGTGTAGCAGCTTCGTGTTTCAGCATGTGCGTCCTCGGATTTGTGTAGCAGCTTTCGTGTTTCAACATGGACTGTGTAGCAGCTTCCGTGTTTCAGCATTAGTTCAACAGCGCCTTTGGATAGTTCTGTGTTTCAGCATCGGCCTTGAATACTATTCTGCAAATATGGACACTTATGCACTTCTAATCAATGGTTAGGTCAAAAAGTAATGTAAAGTATTATGCAAAACAGATTAAGCATATAATAATGAGAAAGGACCTTATATACCTTGGAATGATCAGGTGTAGTGATATTATGAGTCTAAACACTAGTGATGAAGGGTATAACAATGGAAAAAAGTATGGGCAAAAAGGGTACAATATGTGGTCCTAACAAAAACCACGAGTAATCTCGGCGTAATTAGGAATAAAACAATTAAGAAAGTTTGATTTCCCCTGCAAACTTTGTAACTGGCACAGTGAAGAAGGAGGAGGGAGATTAAGAATCGCCTCAACCTTAATAGGATCTACCCGGATCCCTTGACGTGAAACAATGAAACCGAGAAGGAGGTCGGACTCTATGCAAAATAAGCATTTATGAGGGTTTAGACGAATGTGATAGAACCGACAACGAACGAAAATTGCTCGGAGATGAGTGGGGTGATCGACTCGGCGTAAAGAATGAGCTGGGAAATCGTCCAAATAAGGTTGAATGATATGCTTTATATCGTGAAACGCATAAGACATAGCACGTTGAAACGTCGCGCCTATGCTCTTAATACCGAAGGGAAGTTTTCTATAGGATAAATTACCCCAAGGACAAATAAAATCAGTTTTACGTTGGTCCTCAGGAGCGATGTTATTTTGATTATAGCCGAAAAATCCATCCATGAGAGAAAATATTTCACTGCCGGCATAGTCATCGACAATCTGGTCGATGAAAGGGGTTGGAAAGTTGTCTTTCGAACAGGCTTTGTTAATATCCCGATAATCAACACAAACACGTATACTACCACCTCTCTTATCAATCAGTACAGGGTTGGAAACCCATTCTGTCAGAGTGACGGGATAAATAAAACCGGCTTTGAGAAGTTTTTCAACTTCGAGTTTGATAGCTGCCGCTTTACATGGATGGACCGGACGAAGGCGCTTCCGGACTGGTTTAGCTCCGGGGTATGTCTTAATCTGATGCACCACAATGGCAGGGTCGATACCTGGTATCTATTCATAACTCCAGGCAAAGATGTCACGAAATTCTTTAAATAGAGATGCACAGGTGACGATTTCCTCTGGAGAACATGAAGCTCCAATGTGAACATTTTCAACTATCCCAGGTTTAACTGATATATCAATGGGTATCGTGGGAGAAATATTACTAAGGTTCCCTTCCACAAACACATCACGTGCAGATCCGGGAACGGTCGATATGACAACAACGGTCGACGGAGTCGAAATCCGTTGGTAGTTCTCGAGAGTCTGTTGTTCCAGAAACAGTATAGAACGATGATGTCCATCGTCCCAAGGAGTGTCCTCCATGACGGACATGATCATATCGTCAGTGGGAAAGATGACACAGAAAGGATCGGGAGACAACTCATTAAAAGAAGGTGTAGAAAGGGTTGTTGATTGAATGGCTTGATAAGCAGACTCAACCGGACTTAATGGCATGACGTCACTGAAACGAGTATGATCTCCTGGTTCAGGGACAATCCAAGGGTTAGAATACACCGGAAGCTCATGAGGTATAGTGGAGATCATATTAATAGAAGCAATTGACGGGCGCAGAATATCAGGTGGGGGTGGTATGGGAAAAGTGCCCATTAACGAAGAGTCCTTTAAAAGGCCGACACCGACATTCTTGTAACCCAGAGGGGTTTTAGCTATGAACGACACGTTGCCAGTACGAGTATCAGAATTAAAGAAGGCAAGTTGATCAACCATAACTACTTTTCCCTGATGAGGAAATCGTACGACACAAAAAAGTGTTGACACAACAGCGCACATAGAATCTATCCAGCTACGACCAAGTAGAAGATTATAATCCAGGGGAGCATCGAAAACTTCCACTTCAACTTGGACTGTCTTACCTTCTAGAGTAACAGGCAATGATGGGAGAACATCGTAAGGCTCAAAACCAGACCTATTGAAGGCTTTCAAAGTATTCTATGATTCATTTAAAGGAGGAGAGCCAATGGCTTTCCAACAAGAGAAAGACATTACACACGTAGAGGCACCCTCATCGATAACAGTTCGACAAATGTTCTTGTCGGCGACAACAACTTGGATCTGAAACGCAAGCTGTGGGGGTAACCTTGGAATATGGTCTTCCAAGTCAAAGACTATCAAATTCGTATCTATTGGATCAATTCCACCTATAGCTTTCAACAGAGCCCTTCGTTGTGCAGGACAAGACTGAAGGACTTCAAGGGCAGACATCGCTGAAGGTGCTTGGGCCAGATCTTCGACAATACTATAGTTCTGGCCCGCACAAGCATGAGGATTGAAGGCCGATTTCTTAACGACACCTTTCGGGGGTGGTCACAGAATTGTATCAAGACTCGGTCGTTCGAGATGAAGAGGACCGTTCGTAGGTGGATTCGGTGGAGAAGGCTGAACCAGAGTAGGAGGTGAATCGTCAACCTTCTCCTTAGATGGAGTATAGTCTTTGGCTCTAGTCGTGAGTGCAACATTATTTTTTGTAGAATCACCGGTACACATCAAAACATATGACGTCGTAGAAGTAGAGGGTTGGTCATGAATGACCAACGAGGCCTGTTGCTGAGACAGGAAGGGTTGGGACAAGACCGTCAGTGTAGATGACTTTGGCATTCCTTGAAGGAACTTAGTAACCTCGGCGCGTCGAGGACAATCCTTCGTGTAGTGATCGTCACCATAGATAAGGCAAGGGTAGTGTGGTTTGCGCTTATCCCGATATTCAACAGGAGGGGTTTTAGTTTGCTCATTCTGATTATTATTTTTACTCTCCTTATTCTTGCCTCTTCCTTTCTTTGATTTATTTTTACTGGTCGGTGTAGATTGGACAACGTTCACCTTAGAAGTTTTACCGGTGGAAGGGGCAGGAGACAGATCATTTTGAACATTAGAAGATGTAGACTTAGGGGTTGTACTTGAAACATAATGTGAGTGGGTATGAGCAGTACCAATCACACCATCAGCTGCATGTGAGGCAGCTGGAGCAGTTGAAGTGTTGGAAGTACCAGGATGAGGTAGTTCAGGTAGTAAATCGTAAAGTGTTCCCATTTGTGAATAAACAAGATCAAGATACTGAGCGCGACTTATAGCCTGCTCCTGTAACAACACCACCCATAGCAATGTCTTTACCAATTTCGTTCACGAAAGATTTCGTAAACCTCTCTGCCAGTAACTGATCAGGGAGTTCAAGTTTAATGAGACGTTGTCTCCTTCGCCACTCATGAATATGATCTGATATATGAGTGCCTTTAGTTTGTTTGAAAGAAGTCAAAATCTCAGTCCCAGTATCGTAACGGATCGGTAACTGGTAATGTGTGAGAAAAGCCATAGCTAGGGTGTTGAAATCTGAAAAGAAACCTCGTGGCAATTCAATATACCACTTCGCAGCCGAACCGGTAAGGGTTCGTTGAAAAAGACGTAGACGAATGGAGTCATCCATCAGCGAGTTGGAAGGACACCATAAATGAAAAGTCATGACATGGTTATTTGGGTCCTCTCCCGCCTTGCCATCAAACTTTAGAATATCCGATGAAAGCTTAGCAGGAATAGCAGGCCATTGGGGAGAGTGACGAATAGGATCATTGAGAATCCTAGACAAATCTGGAAAATCCAAGGTAGCAAGAAAAGGTAACTGTCGGTTTACTTGTGGGTACTGATGGCTTTGGGGTGGAAGCCCTATCAACAAACCAGTAGGACCATAAGCAGACTGTCCGTAGAGTGAAGACCCTGGCTGATTCGGTGGTGGTCGAATAAGATAGTAACCCCAAGGATTGTAACCTTGAGTTTGAGTAGGGACCTGAGGTTGATTAGTTTGACCCGAACCCCAAATAGGATTGGTTATACCTGGATACGGTTGGCCTATAGTAGGGACAGTTTGCTGCCCCCCATCATTTTGAGGAAAGTTTTGTAGAAGCTGATTCCAATACTGGGCCAATTCAGGAGGTATGTTTTGTATAAAAGGTGAGGTTGGTCCCCCTATCATAGGTATAGTTCCACCTGGAAGTTGTGTGCCAACCGTAGGTTGCGTAGTAACTGTGTTGTATCCGGGAAAAGGAAAAGGGACCGTATCACCCTGTCCACCAATAGGAATCTGCGGGTTCGGTGCAATAGTCGGGATAATGCCACTAGGATTAGGATTGCCAGAAGGAAATGGTGGTAGTGTCGGAATAAAATGAGGAAGATCATACCCAGGAAAAGGAGGACCACCTGGAGAACCGGTTGGGGTTTGCGGAGGTGTTGGATTGGAAGCATTAAACAAAGCATTCAATGCATGGTAACCAGGAGGTAAATTTGGGTTAACCTTAGGCATTCGCTGGGTATTGATAGGAGCAAGAGTAGCTGCAGTACTTTCGGTTTGGTCATTCGTAGTATTCGCGAGATGGGCCATCTCGGGAGGGAGAACAAAGTGATAAGTGGTAGTTACTGGTGTAGTTTCTGCCTCAGGAGATACCGGGGGGTTGATTTCGTAAACTGGAGGTGACTCAGTACTAAAAAGGACTCATCAGAAATCACCTGACCAAAAAGGGTCTTGGCCCACTACACCGTGAGAAGGCCCAATGGTTGATTCAAAAGATGTAACAACTGCGTCTTTAGAAGAATTTTATCGCACAACAGGTCGTTCACTGCGACGAATGTGATAGTCCTCTCTAGTATTGGTAATTCGAAAATCTTCTAGAGAATCAGTGTGTTCTACCTGTGGAGGTGGTGTAGAAACGTCTTGGACTTCACTTGTGTCCACGTGTGGTGGAGTAACAACTGGGACTTCACTCTGACGAGGAGAGCCCTCTGGTGTACTAGTAGGTAAGGGTTGAGAACCATCCAGATGTTCTGGAGATAAACCTTGCATTCTACGTGAACGTCGTGGGGGAGAAATTGTAAATGAGTGACAAGCTTCGTGAATAAAATCCTATGGTCAAGTTCGAGAAACAAACAACACACACTAGTAAAGAAAATCTAGGAATCAATCACCAAGCAAACAATACCTTCTAATATTGAAGCCACTAGTTGGTGATGAAATCCAACTTCTCAACAACGAGACGAGAAGGGGCAGGGCTAGGGTGGAAAAGTTACGCTGACGACCTCCTTAACGGACTTACACCCTGGTGCAAGATCCCACACATAATCGTGGGTATACCCTCCAAGGAGCCCGAGTGAGTTTGATCAACGTCAATTCCAGGTATCGTGAAGACTTTCCCCTCCACAGTCACCTTGGGTAAGAACCTAGAGAGATAGGCCACTAAGGACACCACAAACAACAGTAAAACATGGGGGAACAATCGTCAGTCCAATCCACACGCAAGGGTAGGGTATCTAGCCCGAAATTGACTCAAAGGCTTCCACTCATAATTGTGGGTATACCTCGAAGTGACCCCTGTAATACGTGCAATCCCTACACTGATGTCAACAAAGCAGGACGAGTAACTCTTCCAACACCAATGCGACCTAGTGCTTGACCCTTGTGTTAGAAGGGCTTCCCAAGACAATATGCTGCAAATGGAATTTAACACTCCCTAACTCAAGATGCTATAGTGTGTTTTGAGCTTTTGGAGAGTGTATCTCTCTTCCTACTCCAAAGCACTAGCCCAGCTAAATATTGGTGTAAAAGATCCCTAGAAAGAGTTACTAGATAAATTTTAAGATTACGCGTTGTTTTTAAAAGTTGTTGTTTACTCAAAGGTAACGGAAGTGAAACTCGTGTTGTATGACTCTGACCCCAATAATGAAAGGATAACAATGAAATATAATACTTTTCATTCCATGAATCCTATTTATGGGAGAGAGAGAAGATTTTCCAAATCAACCCTATACTACAATGCAATGTACAATTTCCTTTCAAATGTCAATGCAAACAATCATTTATCAAAGGACGATCTCTATGTGTCTTTTTCAAATACTTCAACAAACTCTAAAATTTGATTTTTTCAAAGTTTTCTAAAAGACAAAAACAATGTTTTTGAAAGAAAAGCTAGTTGTTCACTTTCCAAAAAGAATTCTCACTATATCATTGAGAAAGAATAAAAATCAAATCATAAAGAAACAAGCAATAACAACCCAATCAACTCTTTCAATGAAAGAAAAAACAAAAAACAAACCAATTAGTCTTCTCAATGCAAGCAAAAATGTTCTGTCGAACCAACAAGCAAATGAGAAACACCAAACACTTAACTCTCAACCAATCACTGGTTCTCAACCAATCAGACATACTCAACTCCAGAAATCAGAGAGAATGAATTTGCCAATAAGAGCCAAGAAATGAAAGTCAAGCAACAAAGGCAAGAAAAACCTTGAAACCCGAAAACTGTTCAAGCATGCAAACCAAAGCAAGAAACATATCAATCAAAAGTCCAAGAAGCCAATAAGATGTATTTCAACTGATTTGGGCAGTCAAAAAGACAAAAACTCAATTTCAAAAATTTTGAAAATACTGTTCGCAGGCAAGGAATGTAACATAGTGCGAGAACCTATGATTCTCGCAGGCAACCTTTGAGCAAGGTGCGAACACCTCGCACTGAACCCTATGAGAAGGGTGCGAACCTGACCAGTTCTCACAGGCTGCAGTTAAACACAGTGTGAGAACTCCTGAAGATGACAAAAATTTTGAAAATGAAAGCTAAATTGACAAAGGCTTCTAGACCCAGAAGGTCTCTCAGGATATCCTGAGGACTCAGAGATTGACAAGACAAGAGAAAAATGAAACTGGAGCAAATGGCCACAGAAAATACAAAAGGCCACAAAAAAATGGGATTGATCCCCAGTGGAGTCGCCAATTTTGTTTCAGGATTAATCCGTAAGTGCAGCCACAAACCGATCTCCCTAGATCCACTCGGATCTAGAACAAAACATGACAGAATGATACTCTTTCCCTAGATTTTAACTATTGAATGAACTAGGAGGCAAGAATCATGAACATACCGTATGATCGCTTCCTTGGGTCTTTGTTGTACCAATTTCGCTCCAATTCTCTTGCGCAGTCCAGACCAAGACAACTCAAACCAATCGAAGTGAAAACAACTCAATATATTCAATAGTTAATCTATACATATGATCAAGGAATTATGTAATAAAGTGGAATCAACTTTATGGGAAAGGGACACATTATTGTATTATATTGATAGAAATCAAAACTTACAACCTAAGCCTTGATGTTGCAATCCTCCTTTCGATGGCTCCTAGCTCTGACACACACACACTTGCTCATGCATGAAGAAGATTAACTACTTTTGATAACCTTGTTGGTGTTTCTAGCTGCTGTAGCATCAGTCCTCCATACAATCTTACACTAATTCTCCAATAAATCTCTTGCTAATTTGATGCTTAACCTTTTCCATGAGCATTCCCCTCAATTTATAAGAGAGAATGGATTAGTTACTAGGATAGGAATGATCCCAAGATATCAGGAAAACCAGTACTTAGATAACCATTCGAATGCCAACTCATCATTCTAGAAGATTCCCTTCTAGAAGGTTCGAGAATTTATCTTTTTCCTTCCTTTAGAAGATGTTCGCACCCTGATAGTTAGGTACAGTGCGAACCTCTCGCACCCCATCTTAATGCAGCCTGCGAGAACCATGCATTCTCGCAGGCAAATATATAGGTAGCCTGCGAACCTCCCTTAAAAATATGATTTTTGGAAAGAGACAAAGGTAACTTTTCTCAGGAAAGTGTTCTATTGAAGAGCCTGATTTCTTCATCATCATTACCTCATCATGACAACCAAATTTATGGATAACAGAAGGAAGTCCACATTGAACACTGGGTGAAATCCAAGGAAGGGGGGAATGTTGAGCTCAAAATAATTGTCACCCACAGACTTGGTGATGGTGTACAATCCATAATGGAGTGGAAGGATCTTTCGATGAGGCCCTGTAAGGCATTATTTCTGCAAGTGAAATGAAAATTTATCCCCCACCTGAAACAGGTGTGGTACCTAGTGTTGATCATGGCACTACTTGTACCTGGCATTGAACTTCTATAAAATATCATGAACCTGTTGGCGGATGTGCTAGATCCACTCAATGAACCAGGTGGACTTGTCAGCTTTAGTTGGAGCATGCGACGAGTCTTCCTGGGTGGCTACAAGGGATAATGCAACATCCATGGGACCCAATGGTTGAAATACAAATCCTACCTGAAAGGGGTTGTGGTTGGTTGAGCTATGTATGGCTTTGTTGTAGATGTGTTGAAGATAGGGAAGACTCTCATCCCAAGTGCGAGGGTGCTTGGAATTGTACATGCGCAGGATATGCACAATCATTCGATTGACGACCTTGGTTTGGCCATCCATATGGGAATGGAAGGTAGTGGACTTAGTGAGCTTGGTGTCTAGTAGTGACCAGAGGCTTGACCAAAATGTGTTGAGGAACTGACTGTCTCGATTTGAGATAATGGTTTGCGGGATCCCAAAGTGTACCCGCACACATTCAAAAAATATATTGTTAGTGGCATCTACTGTGATTCTCTTCTTACAGGCATCCATAATTTCCATCTTGGAAAAGAGATCAAAAACCACAAAAACATAGTCATTTCCCTGCTTGGTGGACGGAAGGCCCAACATGTAGTCCATTGATATGGATTCCCAAGGCATGTTAGGAGTAGGTAGAGGAGTGTACATGCCTTTTTTCTTAGTGGTTTTTTTGGCAATGCCACGGGTAGTGTAGGACCATATATACTTGTTGACATCTTTTCAAAGTGATATGAACTCAAGGGTGATTAGTTGTCACTCCTCCAAAGGGTCACTTATAGATCATTTTTACTTGAGAGGATTGCAATTAAAGTTTATAGTTGAAGTCTTGATATGTTCGCATTTACATTGAATTTGATCTCTCTTTTAAATTCTTTATATGTTACAAATTATGCTTGCTTTCAATAATATTAGTGTGGAAATTCATGAAAAATAAACATAAGAACATCATACACATAATAGATATGACACTTCCCTTGATAACAGAGTTCACCCAATGTGGGCTACGTCTCCAGTTCTCACTCCAAATATTGACTGCTTTACTCTCCTCGTTGTAATGATGTCTCTCTTTTACAAGTTGTAAGGCCAAAGTCCCTTTTTGGTGACACCAACAATAGATCATAATGTGATCAAGAATGTTTACAAGCTTCACAAGTTCTCATCCTCATGAGGCATCCATGATGCTGACATGGAAATCATTCCCACATACTCAATACAGAAAAAGAGGAAGAATAATAAATGACCCCCATCATCATGGAGCCATAAACTTCCTTAGATTTGTTGCTCATATCCAAGCATATATGCAGCCCATACAAAGATCTTGAAACTACGAGATTCATGTCTGCTTTGTTGGCCACTTATCATCCAATTGCCCCGAATTGCTCTTTCACATGTAGTTGAATTGTTTATGTGAAAGAAGAGAAGAAGGGAATAAATAGAAGGAATAAGTTGGTCTTGTTGTCTTGTTTCAACCTCTCCATGCTCCTTCAGACCTATATCAAGCATACTATGCTGCAACATTTAATGAAAAAACAACATAATGAAAAGCATGCTTACATTAGCTTCTTCAGAATTTAACTAGTTGATCAGAGTCTCTGCTACCGAAAAAAACCTTGCCATTGGATTCACATTACTGAATTGTCCAAAATTGACTGTCAAATCGTCTCCATCGAACATTGTCACCTTCAGGTCTCCTCTGGTCCTTTGCCTTGATCTACATGCAATCCTTTGCAATTAATGCACTACATTGAAAATCATCCCTCTACGAAATTGTACGGACTAGGTGCGCTCTCCCTCCTCCTGAACTCAGCCGAGACTTGGGCTTAAAAACATTTTGGCTAGTGGATGTTTCAATGTCGGGCTGTTAGGGTATTTGGCTAGGAAAACTATGTTTGGGACACTTTGGTTTGGGGAGGTCCCAGGGTCGAACCCACAGGCCTCCCCCTTTTGGCTATTTGTTATAAAATATGCCATAAATGGCACTAACCACTGCTAGTTTGGAGGTACGCCAATTGTGGCAGAGGTCCGTCATATGGTAGCGCTAACCACTGCCAAATTTGGAGGTATGCCATAGAGGTCCACTGTTTAGAGTTATTGAAGCTGGATGTAAATGGATTGGTCAACATATTTGGTTGAACCTCTGCCAGATTTGGTGGGCCGACCATTTTATTTTTTCAAATTCGGTTACAGGCCCTCATTGGGCATTTTCTCGTTGCCATGTGGCATCCCATGAATGGGCCACATGGTGGAAATCCATTGGCCCACCTATCTGCCAAGTCATTTGCCTACATGTCATTTGTTTTACCTATTGAATGGATGCCATTTGTCACATTGTCCTTAAGCCACGTGGCGTATCCTGGGTGGTTCCACATGGCATCACCTGGGGGTGACATGTGTCACAATTTCATTGGCCCATTTGGCATACCCAAAGTGTCGAATCAACATGCCACGTGGCATGCTGTCATTGGGCCATGTCAGCATGCTGACGTGACTCCCATTGTGCTTTCCACGCCACCTTTCACATCCTGTATGGATGCCACATCACCTTTTATGTGGTTGTACAGATGCTACGTGTCTGCCATGCCCTGTATGATATTCCAAGTAGCACATTCTCATTGGTCCACATGTCAACCTGAAAATGACAAAAATGGGTGACACGTGGCAGCCTCTGGTGTTGCCATGTCATCATGATGACATCATGCTCAAATCATCATGACATGTGTTGATCTATGATATTGCCACGTACCCTATATGGACATTGATGTCATCCGTACTGATGTTGACATCAGTAGTACAGATGCTGACTCATCCTTGTTGACTAGGCTAAGTTGACCAAAACTTTGACTGCGAATATCTTTTGATCTGTAACTCCGTTTGACGAACCATTTACATTGTTGGAAAAATTATGACACACTCTTCATGATGATGCCAATTTTTATGAGCTTTGAGGACTTTGAATTGTTTCCCTTTCTCATTTGATGAGGCCATTATGAGCCTCCTCAGACACTTCTAAAACTTCTGGTATGTTCCCTAGATCCTTCCGGATGACAAAGTTTCAGCTAGTATAAATTTCGTTGAAACACTGCCACTATCATTTCCACAACGAAGTCTCCTTCCACCCAATTGTAGTGGGATTCCCAAATCAGATTTACTCACTCTCTTGATGGAATGTAGAGATGGCCCAGATGGCACAACAACCCATCCTGAAGATGGAAGTTAGTGACAACTGTGTTTGCACCCAACATCTAGTAGGTGTTGGAGAATTGGGATCTCTCTCATAGAGGTGGCGCCAATCAAAGGTCTCGTGGTCGTAAGATTCTAGGACTGTGGTGAGTGTTGTGACTTGAGGTAGGTGTTAGCGCTCTGTAATTTGCCTAAGGCTGCTGAGACAATCACAGAGGCAACCTCGAACCGCTTTGAGTCTTGGATCTAGCCCTCCAAGACTCAGAGAGGGATCTCTCTTTTATATTTAACTTGGTTTGTAAGGGATGGATGTTAGGCTAGTTATAAAAGAAATAAAATATAGAGTTGGAGTTTTTGAATGGTCATTTTGGGACAGCAAGGAGGGCCATTGGGCAAATGGGGTCTGCGATTAAAAAAGGGATTCACATCTCAGATCTGGACAAGACTTTTACACAGGGAAAGGTAGCAGAAACATTGGATCGATTTAAGTTTTGATGGCATTGGTTTGAGGAAGAAGTAGGGGAGGTAAAAGCCAGGCACAGGAGCAGTTAAGAATTCTTGAACTAGCCTTTTAGAAGATAAACACAAAGATTATCACAAGCTGAGAGGTAGAGTATTTGCTGATAAATTCTGCTTCTATTACTTTCCTTCTGATAATAAGAACAGGAAAAAAATTGTAAAGAGGACAGGAAAACACATTAATAGAGAAAAACACCACCAGCATTTCCACACAGGAATCCCATGAACAACATGCTCATTTCTGAATTGATCATCTAAAAATTACAAAGAAGAAAAAGGTTCTCTGGTCGTACATAACCCACAGTCCAGAAATGAAATCACAGGTCAAACAACCTCACACAGGTTGACCCTCTCCTATTCTGCCCAGTCGAACCTTCCTCTAGTCTTTTGCATCTTCTATAAATAATAAACAAACCCCCCAGCCTTTCCAAGACTCGCACTCTGCCTCTATTTTCTAAAAATAGATAACAGTTACAATGCTTTGACACCTGTGGACTGTTTCTAAAACAAACAAAATGATTTGGCAACTGGCGATTTAACATCTGGAGTTAGTTAATGGTTTGCTGGCGAATGGAAGTTAACAGCATCACAATGAACAAATGTGGTAGCAGTCGAATGCCTTGAGGTGGTTGGGTAACTGTAACCTCCTGCCATGTGTTCCCTGTAACCGAATTTCTTGTTTGCCAGATGGTTCGATCTATGCCTGAAAACTGGGATATATTCCATTTGTCATTCATGGAATTAAAATTGCCACATGCCCTTGACTTCCATCGGATTTTGTTGGCTACTCAACTGTAATTTGAAAAGAGGCTTCGAAACAATGATGCTTTGCCCCCCTGTCTAACTGCTTTTCCACTAACTTCAACGATTTGCAGTTGGAATTCTTTTTAATCGGTGTCCCTCATCGACAACTAAACATTTCCAATCATAGCGAGCCAAATCCTTGCTATCATTCATAACAACTTCATAAGAAGTGACAATAACAGGGAATGTTGGACCCACTGATATGCATCGTGCATGGCCAACAGGAGTTCCACCTTTAGCAACTTTACCTTGCCTACAAATTTTTTTCTCAGCACTTTCATAATGCTCTCCATGGCCTCGTAAACTTGGAGTTCTAGCAGAAGATATGGGTGCCATAAGACACAAACCAACCACAAACTGATCACTGCCATTTAAATGTGATCCTGGATTTTCACTCTTACCCATAATATGACAGTATTAGCATACCTCGAAAATCCTTTGATACCCATTCTTTAGCAGTCGCTTGAATATGAGCTACCTTGGCTTCCAGTAAGTCCTCTACCTCATTTTGTCTTCTTCTAACAGAAAATTTATGAATGCCAGGGACATTGATAGACATGCCAGGAAGAGTTCTCCAAGTAAAGTTGCTTGATCTGGCTTTTCTCCCTGGCCAAAACCTAAGTTTCTGTTGTCCTGTTTTGAGTTGTTTCTTGTTGTTGAAAAGACAGAAGGTAGAACCACCAATGACCACATCTTGCTTGAGAGAAGAAACATCCCACACAGTGAAAGAAATTGGGCATCAACAGTCAAATCCCTGTACTTTGCGCTCAGTTCACTAAATTCATTCAAGCAATTTGGCTTCCCTGTAGGTTCAATTTTGCTCCCAACCAGATAACATTCTTGATGTGAAATAATTGCCAACGTCTTTGGGCTCATCCCTTGCTACATCACAATTGCTGTGCAAAGCATTTCTTGAAATTTGTTCGCTGTTTAATGTGACTTCTGGACGATTTTCAGTTCTACCAAATCTTAGATTCATTCCTGCTTCACTCGCACATTGCTTGCCACCATCAGCTTCACAAAGTAGCTGAATAGAAGCATTGAGGTTTTTGGTGAGTGTCAAGAAGCTGATCAAATCTATATGACATATCTTTCCTTAGAATAATATCCAAAAGCTTATCATCATAACCCGGGTTATTATGAAGCTTCTCAAGCTCTTCTCCATGATGAGGCTTTACTTCTGCAAGTCTTTCTGAAGGAGGATCCTGGGAATATTTAGATGCAAACTTCACCAAGTATCAATTTTCAAGGATATGCTTAGATGTACAAAATACCTAAAATTTCCTTTACTCTCACACAAAGGGACAGTTCAATCAGATTTCAATAAACCAAAACAAGGTCGGGCGTAGCTCTTTGCGATCAACTTGATAAGAACACCCTTCACCAATAGGATGTTTTGGAAAATCAACCTGCATTCATGCACTTCTGACATTGACACTGTTCCAAAACACCCATGCTCTTCAAAAGGTTCATGTGACACGACTGTATGGCTTCGAGAAAGAGGTAACTCTTGAAGAAAATTTTCAAATACATCGAGCCATATTTTTCCCTCTCCTGATGAGCATTCTCTTGCAGGAGACAAAAAGATCAGTTAATAAACAAGCATTTCCTTCTTCCAATTTACCTTGAAAGGTATTTGTTATCTTGTTGAGGCATTATGCAGAGGATAATCTTGAGAGGGTTACCATTCTTCTCCGCTGCTTCCATCATATGTTTAACGACACCTTAAAAATTCCCATTTATCTCTGTTGTCGGTGGTGCTGCCATATTAGGGTTCATAAGCACACCTGGTACGTGCAGTCACCTTCTATGCACGCATGTTTCTCTGCATAGGACACCTTGACTTTGTTTCAACACCTGGCGTAGTGTTTAGGAGCTGCGCTTTATATATATATATATATATATATATATATATATATATATATATATATATATATATATATATATATACTTTTCGTGGGCAATATCCCACATTCACGAGAAGAACTCAACTTTGGGCATTTAAATGAGCTGACGGTCTCTTGTTATGTCGATGAAGTGAGCCCGAGGCTTGGGCTTTGGGATTTGGTGTTGGTGCTGTGCTGGCTAGTGTGTTTGCTATTGGTGAATGAAATGGCAATTATCCCTTGGTGTCAAGCATTAGGAGGTTGGCCCTAGGCCAATAATATATTTTTGGCAAAAAATATTTGTCAATTTTTTATAAAATTCTGCATAAAGGCAAAGGCCGAGGGGCCAAATTTTTTCCAAATTCACCAAAAATAGCTAATAAAACCCAACTTTGACAAATAAACCCAACCTTACATTTGACCCACAAGAGTAAAATTTTTTTCATTTCAAACCAATCCACCAATTTTAGCTTAAAAATGCACCAGAACGTGCTTTGAAACTCGTGCACAAGCACTCATCTTATGCTTGGTCAGTGTCGGGTGCTTTCCGCCGCCTTCACCATGCGTCATGAGAGAACACATAAGCCTGAAAAAGAAAAATATTATTCAGAACACCGATCCCCTATTATATAGGGTTCTAACATAGGCTCCACCTGGGGAAGATGGCTCCAAAGGAGGTGTCTAGAGTCGTTGAACTCTGAATTTCGCCGACCAGCTGATCATTGGGCTGCCCCCAAACTGTAAACTGAAAATAAACTATGAAGAGAAAAAAAAGAAAGTGCTCATCCTAATGAACTTATTGGCGCATTCCTACCTACCCTACTTTGCTAACAGTTACTGCTTCAACCAGGTAACATAAAAGTGACAATGAAGCCAACCCAGCAGTTGATCCCATGATTGGGTTTCCTCATCTTGTTTGATGAAAATCAAGACTGAAATCTATACTGGAAGCTGGTGATAGCTCGGGTTCTTGCAGAAAAAACATGTTTGAACAGTTACACTGAAAAAGAGCTCCATATAATTTGCAACCGGGTCAAAAAATATATGATCTATTTGTTGATTCTCCGGGTATTCCTTTAGCATTTTAACATGGATAAGTTTTCCATTCATGTCCTCAATATCAGACCATGACTGCAACTGTTCAATTTCAGACTTATGCTTGCAAACAACATATTCTTCAATCAGAAAATCAAAAGATGATACAATATCTTTTGGTTTTGGAGATGTAAGATTCTCATAAAATTGTTTTGGATGTTGGAAACTATAAGACTGAATCTGAGTATTCAAAAGCTCAATATCTTTTTCAAGTCTTTCAGCAAACAACTCGAGAACGCGAATTTTAATTTCATGAGGAAAAATTTTCGATTTCCAACAATGAAACACGTTTGTTAACGAAACTTCTTCACTTGGAAAATCTTCTAACTTATCCCTTAAATATTTGACAACTTTACAATATATAGGATCTTCCACATACCTTGTCATCTTGAAGCATCATCAAGGCTTTGAAATCTGGATTCTTCAGCAGTGAAGTCTCTTGTGAAATTTGAAGCTCGGGATCTTCAACAATGGAGTCGCCAGGTGAATGGTACAACCTTCCTATGTTTGGCTTTTGTTCACCATCAGAAGTCAAAACTGAACTTGAAGTGCACTTCTGGAGAAGGTCCCCAATGGAGTCACCAAAAATGTTAGTGCTCTGTAATTTGCCTAAGGCTACTGAGGCAATCATAGAGGAAACCTCGAACCGCTTCGAGTCTTGGATCTAGCCCTCCAAGACTCAGAGAGGGATCTCTCTTTTAGATTTAACTTGGTTTGTAAGGGATGGATGTTAGGCTAGTTATAAAAGCAATAAAATATAGAGTTGGGGTTTTTGAATGGTCGTTTTGGGACAGCAAGGAGGGCCATTGGGAAAATGGGGTCTGCGATTAAAAAATGGATTCACATCTCAGATATGGACAAGACTTTTACACAGGGAAAGGTAGCAGAAACATTGGATCGATTTAAGTTTTGATGGTGTCGGTTTGAGGAAGAAGTAGGGGAGGTAAAAGCCAGGCACAGGAGCAGTTAAGAATTCTTGAACTATCCTTTTAGAAGATAAACACAAAGATTATCACAAGCTGAGAGGCAGAGTATCTGCTGATAAATTCTGCTTCTATTACTTTCCTTCTGATAATAAGAATAGAAAACAAATTGTAAAGAGGACAGGAAAATACATTAACAGAGAAAAACACCACCAGCATTTCCACATAGGAATCCTGTGAACAGGATGCTCATTTCTTAATTGATCATCTAAAAATTACAGAGAAGAAAATGGTTCTCTGGTCGTACATAACCCACAGTCCAGAAATGAAATCACAGGTCAAACAACCTCACACAGGTCGACCCTCTCCTATTCTGCCCAGTCGAACCTTCTGTTGTAGGAAAATCTCCCTGCGAACAGGTAGATTGCCTCTAAGAGCTTGACCTTAACCCTAGACAGAAAAATGCTTAACGTGGACACTGACTTCCTTTCAAATATATCTAAACTAATACATGAGAAGGAAGGATAACATAAGTACCTCTTTATCGACGTTTGTCCCTGCACGCTCTGAGTTGCGCTCCAATCCTTTGCTCCTCGCTGAGTTCTGCATACAAACAAGATACGACTACTTCCTACTCTATTGATATTAGCTTGAAAATAGATCTATCAGTTAATGATAAGTTCATGTAACATCAAACACAAACTAGAAAGAAACAGGCCAAGCGTGTCATATTAATGAGAATAACGACAATAGTACTTACAATCGTAGATGTGAATGCGACAACTTCATTAAGTTCTCTTTGTCTAACCCTTGCTCGACAGATCCACAACCTGGCTGACAGCAGATTCACTGATCACTTCTCCTTTGGCTGACTGTGTGTTTCCTATGAGATCATAGGTTTCATGCTAGAAATTCTTCCCCCTTTCTACCATCATAGAGCTTGCTTATATAGGTTGAGAGGAGCTTAACTTCTTGAGTTATCTTTAGAACAAGTTTGGAACCTCCTCCTTAGATCAGGGATCTCCTGATGAAAACAAGAATTCGAGTACAACTGCCTCCTAATCTCAAAAGATTCTTTCCTTATTCTCCTCATCGGGCTAACAACTGACCCAGATTAGGGAGCGCTCCTTCAAAAGGGGCATCAGAGCGCTAGAACACTCCCTGAGAAGCTTAAGGGGAGCGCCAGTGCTTCAAAAGTGAGTAGCGATCCTTCAGAGGGGTGAGGAAGCATTATAACGCTCCCTGAGGCCTTATAGGGGAGTGCCAGCGCTCCTAAGGCTGTTTCAGGGGAGCGTTCACCCTCAAAAATCTTGATTGAAAGCCCTCTTCAGGTGTTAAGAGTTACCTGACTCCAGTGAACCAGTTCTCTGTCTCCAAACCAAGTATATTAGATGTTTTAAGTGTCTCCTTAGTGTCATCATTATGGAAACATGATTAAACAACATTTGCGACGCTTGTAACCAACTTGCGACAATTGCGAAAGTCGTAAGGAAGTTGTGACACTTACACCAATTGAGAGGAATATGCGACACTTATCCAGTTGAGTAATTTTGATGTGTAATAGAATTCCCCCCAAAGTATGAAGTCAGAAGGTGTGAACTGATGATTGAAATACTTTGTAGACGTTCAAGTAAGGGTATAGACTCGGAGAACCTGATGGAATCTGCACACAAACATCCAACAAATATCATGACATATTTCAAGACCCAAGGTAGGCATACCTATGCTTGGGTGATCGAGACTTGTAAGGTATGGCCGCCATAATATACACTACAGATCCATAATTGTAAAAAGGGTATAGCCACCGAAGATACAATGTGGATCTATACTTTGATGACTCGGACTGATCGTAGCCACGAAGAATACACAGTGGATCTACAAGATGACAAGACATAGCCACGACCAATACAAAGTGGATCTATGTAACAGTGTATGTGTTCTTTGTCCAATAGAAAACTCCTTCGCAACCTGGGCAAAGCATATATCAAAGTAATGGTTGAATGGCTCCACCCAGGGTATTTTTACCAATCGCAGTATGATACGATTCTAACCATGTGAATAGATGTCTTGACGTCGAACATGGCAGAAACCACTTGATTACCGGTCAATGAGGTAAACCATTAACAAGTGCGAGGGAGATCACCATTAATGTCAATGATTCCCAAGGTACCTTAGTACATTCCATCGAATGTGAATAGATGAGATGAGGTCGAACATCCGTGGAATCATTCGATCAGAGGTCAATGGTGTAAACCCACTGTCGAATGTGAGGAGGCCTGCCATTGAGGCATGCAGGTCCCAAAGTACTAATTAGTTTCTAAGTCTAATTCTCGGATAATGTGTTGAAGTCGACAGGAATAGACTCGTCGAGGGAGGGCCTTGATGTATCCCCCATCAACGATGCGAAACGCATATAAAGATGTAATTGGTAGATCAAAAGGACATGGATTGACACGGGTTTTGAGACAAGATATTTGGGATGGTTGACTCTCGAGGTGGAGACTTCCCTTGAACACTGAGGCACAACAGAAAAACATAACGTGGACCAACACTTATGCAATGGACGTGATGACTTGCGTCAGGTGACCCAGAGGAGTGAAAGGAACTCAAAGGATTGGCTCAATGCAGAGGTTCAGCGGATTATGATGTATGTAAATAACAAAGTGTCGTGTTTAAGGGCGACTCTAAGAAGTGTTGGATGATGTTCTCAAGAGACTGCTTGGCTTGCTCCTTTCAATTTTTCCCCCATCCATATAGATGAGTACCTCTTTTTGATTTAACGAGCTCGAGGAGGATAACACATGCTCAATATAACTCACCTTCGGTAAGTTCCTCTTCCTTTATTTAACGAACCGGAAGAAGTAAGGGTTCGGTCCCATATGGACCTGTCGATGTGTGCTTTAACGAGTCCAAAGACAGAAAACTTGAAGGTTTTTCAGGATTATAGAGTTTGGAAAAACGCTTGAAAGAGAACTCTCTCAGTTCCTTTTTCGTACAGTAGTCCAACGAGACCGAAAAAGGGTTAAACTATCGCTCGCAAGACGCCCTTTCTGACCTTTTAACGAGTGTGAAAGGAAGCAATATCACTCGACAATATTTTCATATTTAGAGAGTCTGAAAAGGGTTTAAAGGAGACTCCAGGGGGGTTCCTTTTTCGTGTGTTCGTATCTAGACAGGTCCAAAAAAGAGATAAAAGTTTACCCGGTTACGTTCTCATATTGTCGAGCTCGAGAACGAACTAAGACTATGCTCATAAGTGCGACAAAGTAAACGACCGATCAGGACTGCCAGGAAACCTACGATACCAAAGCTACAAACTAGAGTTTAGTGAAGCCATTTCATTATTAGAGAAAACCCAAAAAGACCATACCTTGCAAAAAATGGAATTTTATAAATAAAAAATGATTTGAAAATTCATTTACCATTTCACTTGCAAGGTTTTTTGGAGTAGTGGAGAATTCCATTTTGGAGGAAATCTTGTTTTTCTCGCTGCCAGAGCTACGATTGATCATTTCGCTCGTCGTTCAAACCAGGTAGGTTCCCATCCCTTGCTCTTTCAATTACATGGTTTTAGATTAGTTTTCATAGCATTATTTATTTCAAAACACAAATCCCTAAGTCGCCCCTTTTTGAACCAAATCGGCCTCTTTTTAAAAGTTAATAAAATAGGGGGATTCTTTCACAAAAATTCATTAGAGAAGGGTTGTTAGGATGTCTACACCCTTGCAATTGATTAGACCAGTCATTTTTAGCAAAAGAATTCATAAAAATTCTCCCCAAATGCCCACGTACCCCCCAAAGTCGTTTTGCATTTTTAAAACGTTTTAATCATTATTTGACAAATGTTAAAGGGTGTGGTGGTTAAAAAGAGTGAGTGGTAGATTTTAGATGACATGGGTACTTTGTTTCATGTTTTAAAATGCTTTTTGAAAATCGTCGAAATCACCAAAATGTGGGGAATAATGAAGTTCTTGATTTTTTGTTTTGTAGGTGTCTTCGGCAATCATGATTGAATGGAAAGAGAGGGAGCATGAGATGGATGATTTAGCCGCTCTACAGAGTCCTCGTACGTGGGCCACTCTGCGGGCTTGTGGCTTGCTCAAGTTCTTCAAATTGCAAAAAATGAAGAGAGAGGTTTTATTACTTGAGCATATGATTGGTCTTTGGGACGTCACAGAACAAGGATTCTGTATCGGTACACAAATCCTAACCATTGAGTTGGAAGATGTGTATTTTTTGACCGGCCTCTCGAAAAGAGGGGTCCCCATAGCTTTCACTGGGTAGAGGGCATTACCTGAGCAAGTGGACGTGTATCTGGCACGTCACTGCATTCCGGGAGCAAGGTTGGTAGGGGGCAGGATCCCTATCAAGGATATACAAGATCTGCCTCTCCGGTTTATATTATTTGCTATTACGAGCATGATAGGCAGCACTAGAACTCATCTGGCATCGAGGTCGCAGGTAGCCTATGGTGTTCAGTGTTTGGAACCAACACTGTTCAATTGGAGCATAGCATTCCTTCAGAATGTAAAGGAACAGATCTCACGGTGCAGGACTGGTCAGAAGCAGTTCGGCTATGGCTTGTTTTTGGTCTCGTTTTTCCTAGAGCCCATCCCTTAGATGCAACCTCAGATAGCACTAGAAGCACGACTAGTGGACGAACCTAGGATGGAGAGGTGGACTAGTCTGTCTCCAAGGCTAGTTTCAGAGTCAGAGTTCCACTTCATTGGTGATTTCTTTGCCTGGTTGAGACGGCTTTACCTCTGGATAGAGGACTTCCCCTATGCCGATGTAGACTTTCGTGGGAGCATGGACTTGATTTTGCCTGAGGGGGAAGACTGGGATGAGTCAGGTAAGAGATTAAGCCATACCTTGTCTAGTTTTGTTTTTTAAGTTTTTGATGTATATGTATTTTTTTTTGGGGTATGTAAGAGAGTTTTAACGGATGTTTTGTTTCCAACATGCAGACAAGGGAGCAGTGTGCCCTGTTGATATGCCAGTACCAGGGCATTGTGGAGGCACCCCAGTTGCAGCAGATCCGGTGGTACCAGTGATGGGTCTCTGGGAGGTCGAAAGAAACCTCCAAGGCCTTACGATGGGCATCCCTCCTCTGCGGAGGGGGGATGTGCCTTTACATCTACAACGGCACACTGTAGGAGTATAGGAGAATGTTAATTCTCTTTTGAGGTGCGTAGTGCGCATAGTAGTTTGTTACTCACAGCATAACGTAGTGCAGGGAGATTAGAATCTCTCCGGTGATCATGTTTTGTATGCCTTGTCAGGCGACGTTGTATGCGTGGAAAGGCCCAATATTTTGCTCTTTTACACACTTTTTGATGTAAAGCAAACATTTCAGTCACGCCATATATATATATATATAGTTTCGAGTTTTTATGATGCCGATGATTTGTACATGATGATGTCTGTGATGTGTTTTAATTTACATGTAATGTACAATTTTTTATTTCCTTGAATCTCATCTGTGGGCTAGATACCGATCCATGATATAATTAGCTAACAAATCTGAAACACTATTAAGTTCTCTTGGAATGTGTCTATATTTAATGTAATCGAACATTCATTCAAGATGACAAACTTGTAAGTGCAGACGTAGCAGGATAGGACTACGGATAGTATAGATGCGGTTGAGTTGATAAACCACGAGTTGGGAGTCTAAGTAAATAATGATACGAGAGATACCTAGGGAGGAGGCTTGGGTCAACAGTCCAATGACAGCGTGGTATTCTGCCATATTGTTGGTTGCTGGTCCTAAACAGATGCCTCCTGAACTCAACACCTCGTCAAACTGATAAATAACCCATGTTACCGAAGCAATGTTCCGGGTGTGTCGGTTGGTGCCATCCGCGAACCCAAAAAAGATAGGAAAGGAAGACGTCATCTGCGCATGAAAACACAGGCACAGTCATGAGTGGCAACGGTAAATACTCGAGCATGCAAAAGAAAAAGACACCAAACTAAAATACAATAATGTACAAAGTACAAATGCTAAGTGATATACGCATAGTACTTTTTAAGGTAAAGCCCGTTTCAGGGCTCTCCCAGAGAAATTCCATCATGATCTACTAGTTCATAAGCACCTCTGTGTAAAACATGCATCACGATGTAAGGACCGTGCCACATAGGTTCTAACTTTCCTGTTCCCAGTTTATCGTGTGCTTGGTCATAAAAGAGGACTAAGTCTCCTTCTGCAAAGGCTCGAGGTTGGATGGATTTGTCATATTGACTCTTAATTCGTTTTTGATGTGCCTCATTAATGAGGGCAACATCACAACGTGTTTCGTCCAGCTTGGATAGATACAAGAATCGTTCTTCTTCCGCAGAGGTATGGGGCATGAGTTCTACTTTCAATTTTAGTGATGGAATCTCGCACTCGATTGGTAGGATGGCTTCAATGCCATAGACGAACTGGAAAGGAGTGAATCCAGTTGAGGTTTTCATAGAAGTGCGATAGGCCCAGAGAGCGGAAAACAGTTGTAAATTCCACGATGTCTTGTTTTCCCCTACCATGCGTTGGATCATGGTTTTTAGGACTTTGTTGATAGCCTCAACTTGCCCGTTCGCTTGAGGGTAGTAAGGGGATGAGTTTTCATGGCGAAAACCCAATTTGACATGTAACTCGCTCATCATCTGGTTTTTGAAGTGTGCACCATGGTCAGTGACGATGGCATGTGGTACACCAAAACGAGTAATGATGTGGTTGAAGAGGAATAGAGCTGCAGTATGACCATCGTTCAGGAAGGTAGGCATAGACTCAGCCCATTTGGTGAAGTAGTCAATGGCGACGATGATGTAACCATGCCCCCCGGCTGAGGTAGGCTTACACTACATGAAATCGATACCCCATTTGGAAAAGGGGCCGATGGCAATAATGGGGTGCAGTGCAGTGGGGTGGGTGCATGCCTTCTTGTTAAAGATTTGGCAGGGTGGGCATTTTCTGACGGACTCGATGCAATCTTTCAAAATTGAGGGCCAAAAGTAGCCGACACGTAAGATTTTTTGGGTTGTGGCCATCCCGGAAAGGTGACCGCCACAGGCGCCAAGGTGACAATCGTTAAAAACGCGTTCAGCCTCTTCGTGAATCAGTCATATCCGAAGGATGGTGTCAATACCAAGACGATACAAAGTGTCACCGAGGATGAGATAACGGTGAGAGTGGTGACGGATGCGTCGACGCTCTTCGCGAGAGATGTTGGGCTGAAAACGTTGAGCTTGAAGGTAGAGGAGAATGTCTCCATACCAAGGGTCAGAAGTGCTGATGAGGAAGAGAGATTCATCGGGGAGAGAATCTCTAGGTTCAATGTTTTCATCGGTACAAGGGAGAGCACAGATCAGCTCGGCAAACACCAGGGATTTTTTGGTTTTAGCCTTTGTAAACTCGAGATCAAATTCTTGAAGAATAACGATCCATTTCGAATATTTGCCCCCAAATACTTGACGCGTCAAGATGTGGTACATGGGGTTGGAGTCTGCGATTACCATGGTGGTGCGTAATAAGATGTAGTGGCAGAATCTTTGGACAGCAATGACGGCTGCCATAGCCAGTTTCTCAACATGTGAATATCTGATTTTGGGTCCGGATAAACTCTTGCTCAGATAATAAATCACGTATTATTTTCCGTTAGAGTCCTCTTGAACTAACACCATTGCAATGGTGGAAGCAGAAGCGGCCAAGTAAAGGATATAATCCTTTGTATATTCGGGAGGATGTAACAAAGGAGCATGGGTCAAAGTGTGCTTGAGAGCGTCAAATGACCGTTGGGCAGTGTCATCCCAGATGAAAGGGACGTTCTTTTGCAGTAGCCGCATGAATCCTTTAGTGATTTCGGCATAATTGCAGATGAAACGACGAAGAAAGTTTGCTTTTCCTTGCAAACTTTGGAGTTGGGTTAAGTTGGTAGGTGGGGGTAAGGCTAGAATGGCCTTGATCTTTAAGGGATCCACCCTGATCCCGTCTTTGGAGACGATGAAACCAAGGAGTCGGCCGGATTCGACAGCGAAAATGCATTTATGGGGGTTTAGACGAATACGATAGAAGCGACATCGAAGAAAAATCACCCGCAAGTGACCAATGTGATCGGGTCGGTTGGATGAATGGGCGGGTAAATCATTGAGGTAAGGTTCTGCGATATATTTGATGTCGTGGAAAGCGTAGGACATGGCTCGCTGGAAAGTAGCACCAGTATTTTTAAGGCCAAAAGGTAGCTTTTGGTAGGCGAAAGTTCCCCAAGGGTAGATGAAGGCTGTCTTATGTTCATCAGTGGGTAAGATTTCAATCTGGTTATATCCAGAAAATCCATCCATGAAAGAGAAGATTACACTTCCTGCGCAATTATTGATGATTTGATCGATAAAAGGCATAGGGTAGTTGTCCTTGGGACAAGCTTTGTTGAGATCTCGATAATATACGCAAACACAGATGGTCCCTTGTTTCTTGGTGACCAGAAAGAGGTTGGAGACCCATTCCGTCAAAGGGACAGGGTAGATCAAGCCAAATTTTAGAAGTTTTTCAACTTCTGCCTTTATAGCTGCCATTTTCTTGGGGTGAACCGGGCGGAGTTCTGTCGAACTGGTTTTGCATCAGGGTAAGTTTTGATTTCGTGTATGACGATTGAAGGGTCAATCCCTGGCATTTCCTCGTAGCTCCATGCGAAGACATCGCAGAATTCCTTGAACAAAGTGGTGTAAGAAACCACTTCGTCGGGTGTTCACTTAGCACCAAGATTAATGTTTTCCACGACACCTTCTTTTACTGAAATGTCGATTGTGATTGTAGTAGAGATGTTACCCATGTTCCCCTCAGAGAAAGTATCTTGTGTGAGGATAGGAGATTGTGGAGCATCGGTAACATCGGGGGGGGGGAAGACAGATCGTATGTATTGGATTTCTTCCAAAGGCGGAAGAAAAGAGGATCGATGGTGGTTTTCATCCCATGGAAGATCGTCAATGCTAAGCATTTCCATGATAGATTCGTCTGAAGGAAAAATTTGGGAAATGTAATCAACGACAGATGATAGGGAATCTAACCACGAGGGCACCGAATAAGTATCGGATGCCAATGAATGTGAAGTGTTTGAAGAGGGAGAGGTAGATTGAATGGCTACGTATGCGGCCTCGGCTGGGCTCAGTGGCATTGTGTCCTCGAGCGCATCGAATTCCAAAGGACTAGGCACAACCCAAGGGTCAGATGATTCCAAGGATTGATAAGGCATAGTCGAGATCATATTGACGGCGAAAATATGATGTGCGGTAGGTGGAAGTGGTGTAGGGAAGGTACCCATGAGGCTAAAATCTTTCAATAAGCCAACACCAACGCTTTCATACGTAACTGGGTGGTCTCCCAGAAAGGGAATGCTGTTGGTAGCAGGGATGCGAGCGTCGGGTGTACATAAGTCAAGTTGATCGACGGTGACAATTTTGCCTTGATGGGGGAATTGTACACATCGAAACACCGACAAAGCAACGACAGTCATAGCGTAGAACCAACTTCTTCCGAGTAATAGGTTGTAATCGAGGGGAGCATCGACCACCTCAACATCAATGGTAACAGTTTTACCGCCCAATTGAATGGCTAGGGATTGTAGTAATCCGTGAGGATGGAAACCTCGTCCATCAAAGGTGAGTAACATCGTAGGGGATTTGTTAAGGGTAGGTGATTTCAAACCTTTCCAATAGGCTAGAGACATGACACAGGTAGAGGCTCCCTCATCCAGCATAGTTCGATGAATTTGTTGATTGTGAACAACAACATTGATTTGGAAAGCTAGCTGGTGGGAGAGTCGTGGTTGATGATCATCCAGATTAAACGTGATGTAGTTTGATGACTCGGGATCGAAAGCACCAATGGCAGCTAAGAGCGTCCTATGTTGATTGGGATAGTATTGTAGAACTTCCAACGTGGACATGGCACATGGGGCTTGGGCCAAATCTTCTACAATATTGTAGTTTTGGGCAGCCCGTGAATTGGGATTGAAAGTGGACTTCTGGATGGTGATCTTAGGAGGGCGTAAGATGGAGTCAAAATAAGGTTTCTCAATCTGAAGTGGCTCGGATGGAGGGCTAACAGATAGAGGATTAACAGAGGATGGTAAAGGATCTGGCAAAGAAACGTTAGCAGTCTTCATCTTATCAGGTTTAACAGGTGTGTCGTATGTCACAGAACGAGTGGTTAGATTAACCCCGTTAAACATGTAAATGTGGGCGCTAGTCGAGGCCTCATCATGGGGTTGGTTGGAACTACCCCTCGGCGTGGGGGTTTGTGCAACCAATGATTGTTGTTTCGGAAAAGGCTGAGTAAGAACAGCGGGTTGCAAATTTCCTTTGAAAAGTTTGGCCACTTCATCGTGATGTGGGCAATCTCAAGTGTAGTGATCGTCACCAAAAATGAGACAGGGGAATTTCAGTTTTCGCTGTGGTTGTTTTCCGGCAGCAGGGGTTTTTGGTTGGGTTTTGGGTTGTTCGTTGTTATTGTTCTTCTTCGTTTTGTTTCTCGTTTTCTTCTTGCCCCCAAGTTGTTGTGAAGGGGTTTCTTGGACCACATTCACATCAGAGACTTGAGTTTGAGGGGGGGTAGAAGAGGGTGCAGTCGAACTGGGAACAGCCGTCGAAGTGGGCCACTGAATCGTTCCAGTGGACTGGGTGGTAGATTGAGTTTTGACGGAGCCAATAACTCCATCCGCATGCGAAGCAATCGATGGTTTGGATGGATCATTAGTGGCACGGGTAGCGTTTGGTATCAACTCATACAAAGTACCGGATTGTGAATAGACTAAGTCTAAGTACTGAGCTCGGGCGATGGCTTCTTCCTCGGTGACCACACCACCCATGGTAACATCACGAGCGATCTGGGGTAATAATGATTTCGTGAACCATTCCGCTAATAATTGGTCGGGGATGACCACTTTGATTAGCCTTCGTCGTCGTCTCCATTCATGGATATGATCGGAGATGTGTACGGAAGTTGTCTGATGAAGAGAGGTTAATAGTTCAGTACCCGTCTCGTATCGGATGGGCAGTTGGAAGTGTGTGAGGAAGGACATGGCGAGGGAGTTGAAATCGTGAAAAGATGCGCGTGGTAATTCAATATACCATTTCACGGCGGAACCCATAAGTGTTCATTGGAAAAGACGCAAATGAATCGAATCATCCATGAGGGAGTTGGATGAACACCACAAATGGAAGGTCATCACGTGGTTGTTTGGGTCTTCTCCCAACTTTCCGTCGAATTTTGGGATATCATAGGGAATTTTTGCTAGAATGGCTGGCCAAACCGTAGAATTATGAATGGGATCATTCGTTAACCGAGACAAATCTGGAAGGTCCAAGGTGGCTAGAAAGGGTAGTTGTCGGTTAACCTGTGGGTAATGCTGGTGTGGAAGAGGGACACCAGTGGGGCCTAATACTGGGTTATATGGATAATTATAACTCGTGGGCCCTCTCATGTGAGGTTGGTTTTGACCAAAGTACATAGGATTTGAGATGTTTTGAGAAGTGTTTGTGAGCGGAGGATAACCGGATGGGTTTTGTGGATTATAGGTTGGGTTGGGCATTTTTCCATGAGGGGGTTGTTGCGGAGTCTGAGTATTTTGTCCTGCCGGGAAATGTGGATTTCCTGAGAAAGGAACGTTCCATGTATTAGGTGTGGCAGGCACATTTTGTCCCGTGGAGGCATGCAGATTTCCTTGAAAAGGGATGCTCCACGAATTGGGTGCGACGGACACATTTTGCCCTTGTGGTTGATGGTGGACTCCGACTTGAGGTTGCCCCCCATCATGAGGGTGTCCCCTGAATGGAATTTGTCCTCCAGTGGGAGGATTCCCCCCAGCTTGAGGTAGATTTCCCAGGATTTGAGAGCCAGACGTAAATGATTGACCAGTGCCGCTAAGCGGATTAGGACCATCAAGACCGATCCCTCCGGGTTGTTGGATAGGAATGGAACTTCCCAGTATAACTTGGGTAGTGGCCCTAGTGGTGCTACAAGCATTTAGTGCCCTATACCCAAAAGGGAGTGTAGGTCTTGGTGTTACAGGTGTGCCAATCGAGGCTTGAGTGACCACCGGATTGCCGGCGGGAATAGTCGGGATGTGAGGGACTATCGTAGATTGGGCCGTCTGGAGGGGAATAGTAGGTTTTGGGCCAATGAACGGTACGTTCGGACCAACGGGTGGTGTGGCTATAAAAGTGGTGGCACCGGTAAAATGATTTGGAGGTACGGTGTAGGAAGAAGATGCATCGGCACCTTCCCCTATTCCATAAAGATCTCGCACCAAGCGTGGTGGACTCCGAACAACGTCCGCAGTCCAAAAAGGGTCATTGGCTAAAGGGTTTTGAGTAGACCCGGCCGGAATGTTTGAAGGGTTTATGACAACAATTTCTCCAGCGGAATTTAGGTGGAGGATCTGTCGTTCGTATCCCTCCGGAATGCGATAATCTTCCGGAGATTCCGAGACAATTCGAAAATTCTCCAAAGGGATGGAAACTTCTTCCTGGGAAGTTTTAGTGTTTTGAACCTCGCTCTGTTGAGGAGATTCCTCCGTAGAATGAGGGGGTAAAGGGGTGTTTCCTTCCATATTTTCTGGAGGAAGTCCCTGTAGCCTCCGCAAACGGCGTGGAGGGTCGATGTTGGCGGAAAAGAGTCGACAGAAGAAATCTATGGCCAACTAGCGAAAAGAAATAGCACACAATAAAAAAATCTAAGAATCACAACCAAGCAAACAGGACCTTCTTTTGATGACCGTACTAGTTGGTGATGAAATCCAACGTTGCGTGATCAAGTCCAGAAGGGGTGGGGGTAGGGTGGAACAGTTACAATGGCAACCTGCTTAACAGACTTACACCTTGGTGCAAGCTTCCACGCAGTAATTGTGGATTTACCCTCCAAGGAGCCCGAGTGAGTTTGACCAATGTATGCTCTAGGTACAGTGAGACTTCCCGTCACTATCACCTTGTGTAAGACCCTAAATATTATGGCTACTAAGGTTACCAATTCGCAGTCAGCCCCTGGGAGGGAACAGTCGACAGTCTGATCGGAACGTACAGGCAGGGTATCAAGCCCGAAATCAACTAAAAGGCTTCCATGCAGTAATTGTGGATTTACCTCAAAGTGACCCCCATAATACGATCTGACCACCACAATCAATTAAACCACGGAGGGTTAGTCCCCGTATCTTACCCGAATGCGACCTCATGCGTAACCCCTGTGTGAGAGGGGGATCCCAGGCAGACTTATACGATAACTGGATTTGACTCTCCCTAACTCAGGATGCTAATGTTTGTTTTGGAAACTTTGGAGATTTATGCTCACAACCTAATCCAAAGTACTACACCTATTCTACTGTTGGTCGAGGATCCTAGCAAAGAAAAAGTTCTAGATAATTTTTAATTAGCGTTGATTTTTATGGCTGTTCTTTACGCAAAAAGGGGTGTATGGAAGTGAAACAGATGGACTTATGACTCAGACCCAAAGAATGCATCGAATATGATAAGCAGTCATTTCCTTTCGATGAATTTCTATCTAAGGGAGAGAGAGAGAGTTCTTTTCACTTAACAAACACGGATACAGAGTGTCCTCAAACGATTCTTTTTCTCAATCAAATCCTTATGTAATGCAAAAAAAATTAAATGCCTTCTAATATGCACAATCAATCATGGAGATGCTTTTTCATTGTTCGTATATGAGTTAAAGATCAATCCAACACAATGCTTGTCTTTCTAATTGTCTTTGTATGAATGGAAATCAAACTAGCACAAGCTAAAGTCATACAAACAATGCACCCTTTCGTTACAATCAAAACAAAAAGAGAAAGAAAAGAAACAATCAAAGAGAAAACAAAATTCACACCCAAAAAGCAAAAGTTGAAGAACAAAGACCTTGAATGAAATCAAGGTAAAGAGGTCTGTAGGCCTTTGATGACCTTCACCAAGGTTTTTACTCAGCTGATGAGGAGAGAAAAACAATGCATGGGTTTCGAACTTCACTCAACAAGAAAAACTCAATGAAACTAGTGAAGAAGGCTACCATATCCAACTAATGAGATGTTTATTCTTCAAAAGAGAGATGTCAAGTCTAAAAAGGAAGAAACACTGACCCTCAAGGTTACTCAGCAGAGGAAACAGCGAGGCAAAATCCAAAAAAATGCAATTCTGGAAGATTTTTGAGCCAAAGAGGGCTGGCGCTCTGTTGCCAAGGGAAAGGAGCGTTATAGCGCTCTGTGTAAAGGTATTAGGAGCGCTGGAACTCTGTTAACACTAGGACAGGGGCACCAGGGTCTCAAACTCCAAAAATTGTCAAAAAGATAAAAAAATTGCAATCCAATTCCGACAATTGTGCTGAGTGTGATGGGGTAGGGAGCCAATCATCTCATTGAACCAATCAAAAGAGGAGTGAACTAGGTCTGAAACAATCAAGGGATAGAACTAGGTCAATGAGGAGAAAAATCCAAACAAGAGGTTTTGATTTGAGGCTATCTCCCCAGTGGAGTCGCCAGTTTTTTGTTGTAGGAAAATCTCCCTACGGACAGGTAGATCGCCTCTAAGAGCTTGACCTTAACCCTAGATAGAAAAATTCTTAACGTGGACACTGACTTCCTTTCAAATCTATCTAAACTAATACATGAGAAGGAAGGATAACAGAAGTACCTCTTTATTGACATTTGTCCCTGCACGCTCCGAGTTGTGCTCCAATCCTTTGCTCCTCGCTGAGTTCTGCAGACAAACAAGATACGACTACTTCCTACTCTATTGATATTATCTTGAAAATAGATCTATCAGTTAATGATAAGTTCATGTAACATCAAACACAAACTAGAAAGAAACAGGCCAAGCGTGTCATATTAATGAGAATAACGACAACAATACTTACAATCATAGATGCGAATGCGACAGCTTCGTCAAGTCCTCTTCGTCTAACCCTTGCTCAACAGATCCACAACCTGGCTGACAGCAGCTTCACTGATCACTTCTCCTTTGGCTGACTATGTGTTTCCTATGAGATCATAGGTTTCATGCTAGAAATTCTTCCCCCTTTCCACCATCATAGAGCTTGCTTATATAGGTTGAGAGGAGCTTAACTTCTTGAGTTATATTTAGAACAAGTTTGGAACCTCCTCCTTAGATCAGGGATCTCCTGATGAAACCAAGAATTCGAGTACAACTGCCTCCTAATCTCGAAAGATTCTTTCCTTATTCTCCTAACCAGGCTAACAACTGACCCAGATTAGGGAGTGCTCCTTCAAAAGGGGCATCAGAGTGCTAGAACGCTCCCTGAGAATCTTAAGGGGAGCGCCAGTGCTTCAAAAGTGAGTAGCACTCCTTCAGAGGGGTGAGGAAGCGTTATAACGCTCCCTGAGGCCTTATAGGGGAGCGCCAGCGCTCCTAAGGCTGTTTCAGGGGAGCGTTCACCCTCAAAACTCTTGATTGAAATGCCTCTTCAGGTGTTAAGAGTTACCTGACTCCAGTGAACCAGTTCTCTGTCTCCAAACCAAGTATATCAGATGTTTTAAGTGTCTCCTTCGTGTCGTCATTATGGAAACATGATTAAACAACGTTTGCGACACTTGTAACCAACTTGCGACACTTGCGAAAGTCGTAAGGAAGTTGCGACACTTACACCAATTGAGAGGAATATGCGACACTTATCCAGTTGAGTAATTTTGATGTGTAACACCTTCCTCTAGTCTTTTACATCTCTATAAATAATAAACAACCCCCCTAGCCTTTCCAAGACTCTCACTCTGCCTCTGTTTTCTAAAAATAGATAACAGTTACAATGCTTTGACACCTGTGGACTGTTTCTAAAACAAAACAAAACGATTTGGCAACTACCGATTTAACATCTGGAGTTAGTTAATGGTTTGCTGGTGAATGGAAGTTAATAGCATCACAATGAACAAATGTGGCAACAGTCGAATGCCTTGAGGTGGTTGGGTAACTGTAACCTCCTTCCATGTGTTCCCTGTAACCGAATTTCTTGTTTGCCAGATGGTTCGATCTATGCCTGAAAACTGGGATACATTCCATTTGTCATTCATGGAATTAAAATTGCCACATGCCCTTGACTGCCATCATATTTTGTTGGCTGCTCAACTGTAATTTGAAAAGAGGCTTCAAAACAATGATGCTCTGCCCCCCTGTCTAACTTCTTTGCCACTAACTTCAGCGATTTGCAGTTGGAATTCTTTTTAATCGGTGTCCCTCATCGACAACTAAACATTTCCAATCATAGCGAGCCAAAGCCTTGCTATCATTCATAACAACTTCATAAGAAGTGACAATAACAGGGAATGTTGGACCCACTGATATGCATCGTGCATGGCCAACAGGAGTTCCACCTTTAGCAACTTTTCCTTGCCAACAAATATTTTTCTCATCACTTTCATAATGCTCTCCATGGCCTCGTAAACTTGGAGTTCTAGCAGAAGATATGGGTGCCATAAGACACAGACCAACCACAAACTGATCATTGCCATTTAAATGTGATCCTGGATTTTCACTCTTACCCATAATATGACAATATTAGCATACCTTGAAAATCCTTTGATACCCATTCTTTAGCAGTCGATTGAAGATGAGCTACCTTGGCTTCCAGTAAGTCCTATGCTTCATTTTGTCTACTTCTAACAGCAAATTTATGAATTCCAGGGACATTGATAGACATGCCAGGAAGAGTTCTCCAAGTAAAGTTGCTTGATCTGGATTTTCTCTATGGCCAAAACCTAAGTTTCTGTTGTCCTGTTTTGAGTTGTTTCTTGCTGTTGAAAAGACAGAAGGTAGCACCACCGATGACCACATCCTGCTTGAGAGAAGAAACATCCCACACAGTGAAAGCAATTGGGCATCAACAGTCAAATCCCTGTACTTTGTGCTCAGTTCACTAAATTCATTCAAGCAATTTGGCTTCCCTGTAGGTTCAATTTTGCTCCCAACCAGATAACATTCTTGATGTGAAATAATTTCCAATGTCTTTGGGCTCATCCCTTTCTACATCAAAACTGCTGTGAAAAGAATTTCTTGAAATTTGTTCACTATTTAATGTGATTTCTGGACGATTTTCAGTTCTACCGACTCTTAGATTCATTCCTGCTTCACTCGCACATTGCTTGCCACCATTAGCTTCACAAAGTAGCTGAATAGAAGCATTGAGGTTTTTGGTGAGTGCCAGGAAGCTGATCAAATCTATATGACATATCTTTCCTTCGAATAATATCCAAAAGCTTATCATCATAACCAGGGTTATTATGAAGCTTCTCAAGCTCTTCTCCATGATGAGGCTTTACTTCTGCAAGTCTTTGTGAAGGAGGATCCTGGGAATATTTAGATGCAAACTTCGCCAAGTATCAATTTTCAAGGATATGCTTAGATGTACAAAATACCTGAAATTTCCTTTACTCTCACACAAAGGGACAGTTCAATAAGATTTCAATAAACCAAAACAAGGTCGGGTGTAGCTCTTTGCGATCAACTTGATAAGAACGCCCTTCATGAATAGGATGTTTTGGCAAATCAACCTGCATTCATGCACTTCTGACATTGACACTGTTCCAAAATGCCCATGCTCTTCAAAAGGTTCGTGTGACACAAATGTATGGCTTCGAGAAAGAGGTAACTCTTGAAGAAATTTTTCAAATACGTCGAGCCGTATTTTTCCCTCTCCTGATGAGCATTCTCTTGTGGGAGACAGAAAGATCAGTTAATAAACAAGCATTTACTTCTTCCAATTTACCTTGAAATGTATTTGTTATCTTGTTGAGGCATTATGCAGAGGATAAGATCGAAAGGGTTAACATTCTTCTCCACTGCTTCCATCATATGTTTAACGACACCTTAAAAATTCCCATTTATCTCTGTCTCCGGTGGTGCTGCCATATTAGGGTTCATAAGCACACCTGGTACGCGCAGTCGCCTTCTATGCACGCATGTTTCTCTGCATAGGACACCTTGACTTTGTTTCAACACCTGGCGTAGTGTTTAGGAGCTGTGATTTATATATATATATTTTTACTTTCCGTGGGAAATATCCCACATTCACGAGAAGAACTCAACTTTGGGCATTTAAATGAGCTGACGGTCTCTTGTTATGTCGATGAAGTGAGCCCGAGGCTTGGGCTTTGGGATTTGGTGTTGGCGTTGTGCTGGCTAGTGTGTTTGTTGTTGGTGAATGAAATGGCGATTATCCCTTGGTGTCGAGCATTAGGAGGTTGGCCCTAGGCCAATAATATTTTTTGGCAAAAAATATTTGTCAATTTTTTATAAAATTCTACATAAAGGCAAAGGCCGAGGGGCCAAATTTTTGCCAAATTCACCAAAAATAGCTAATAAAACCCAACTTTGACAAATAAACCCAACCTTACATTTGACCCACAAGAGTAAAAATTTTGTCATTTCAAACCAATCCACCAATTTTAGCTAAAAAATGCACCAGAATGCACTTTGAAACTCGCGCGCAAGCACTCATCTTATGCTTGGTCAGTGTCAGGCGCTTTCCGCCGCCTTCGCCATGCGTCATGAGTGAACACATAAGCCTGAAAAAGATAAATATTATTCAGAACACTGATCCCCTATTATATTGGGTTCTAACAGTAGGCTGAGGCAATCAATGAATTAGTTGGTACTTCTTGTTTTATACTTGATGTTGAGGTGGAACTACTGCAAATGTGTGTTCCAATTCTAATGGTGGTAATTTTTCAATTTTCCTTGTGTCTACATGAACTACAGTGACTTATGATCAATGTGGATGAATGTATCCTTCCCAATAATGTAATTCCTCCATTAGCAATGGGCTTGCACAATGGAGTACATTTATTTGTCGTAAGTATGGTACTTACAGAAGGAACTTGATAGTGTCTCACTATGATAGGCCAGGGGGTGTCTATGCTAAGTGAGGACTGTTCCCACAACATATTCTGAAGCATCTGTCTTGATCTCAAAGGGTTGTTGTAGGTCAGGTAATGAAAGCAATGGGGATGAGCACAAGAATAGCTTCATATCATCGTACGCTTTATTTTGGGACAAGACTCACACAATTTTTTCCTAACCAACACCCCTGGTTATTTGGCTGAGGGCCCATGCAATATGGGAGAATCCCAACATGAACCTGCAATAGAAATTGGCAAGGCCTAAGAAGCTTTGAAGCTTAGTGAGTGTGGTTGGGGCTGGCCAGTCATGGATAACTTGGATATTGGATGGATCAAAATGAAAACCATGCGCATCAACAATGCAACCTAGATAATGGATTATGTCCATGCTGAAAGAGAATTTTTCCAAGTTGGCATATAGCTTGTGTTGTCTTATAGTGTGCAAAACCTATTAAATATTCTACAAGTGTTCTACCCTAGTCTTGTTGTGGATGAGGATGTCATCCAGATACACCACCACAAAATAATTAGTGAAAGGTCGCAAGATATCATCCATGGTCCTCATGAAATTGTTTGGGGCATTTTTCAAACCAAAGGGCATGACCAACCATTCAAAAAGACCTTCTTTTGACTTGAAGGAAATCTTCCATACATATGTCTACTCTATTGGGACCTGATGGTAGACATAATTTAGATTAATATTACTGAAGTATTTGGCCCCCTTCAGCTGATCAAGGAGATCATCGATTCGAGGAATCAGGGACCGATTCCTGATTGTGATTTTAATTAGGTCCTGGTAATCAATGTAGAGTTTCCAGGTCTAGTCTTTATTCTGCACTGGCACGATTGGGCTTCCACAAGGTGATGATCTAGGTTGGATGTGACCCTTGTGGAGTATTTCTTGGATATGACGCTTGATATCCTCATTTTATAGCTGAGAGTGATGATAGCCTGGACCATTAGTTAGCGATGTGTCGGGAGTCAGATCGATGGGATCCTTGACCTGACACTAGATAGTGCAGAGGTACCCCAATAGGTGATGAGAAGATGTCTTTTTATTTTTACATGACCTTATCCAATTTATTCTACTGCATGGAGAGGTCGGTTGCGGAGGCCATGGATGTGGCTGCAACCTTTTGCCCACTCTAAGAGCGAATCACAAAGAATACAAACTTCCTGGTCTGAGAAATTACCTTCCTTCATTGCTTGGCAGAGATCAAGGAAATAACACTAGGTGGGACTACCTTGGGGATCTTGTACAATTTCATGTTCAAAGTAATAATAACACTGCAAGGCTTAGACTCATATACAACATGACATTTCCATAAATAAGGTTGGCCCAAAAGAACATAAAAAACTTCAAGTGGAGAAACATCACACAATACCTCATCTTTGAATGGCTTGATGTCATACAACAAGTGACACTCTTGGCTAACGCAAAGATCACTTCCTTGATGGAGCCATCCAATGGTGTAGGGTTGTGGGTGCGGCATTGTCGACAAGGCTAGTTGCTTGCTGACCTCTATTGAGATGAGGTTTTTCTGGCTATCCCTATCAATGATGAAGCACAACGGAGTGCCTTTCACCCACATCTTTGAATGAAAGATATGCTCTCCTTCCTCTAGCTCATCAAGTTCATCAGGCTGGATCTTGGTGGTAGCAATAGTGGCATTGGGTTTCACATCAATGATATGTACCCCCTTTTCCAATTTTGACTCAGAGTTAGAATCCACATCTAATTCATAGGCTTTTACCTCAGTCACCAATGACTTCTTTGAGATACAATCAATAATGTTATTCCAGGGGCTATTATGGAAGTCGCATCACTTCCTGGTATCTTTCTTCGTCTTCCCATCAGGGATGATTTTAAGGATGGAAATTTATTTTAAAATGTAGAAACCCTGGCGAATCTTACTAATCCTTCATATGTCAACTATAAATGTTTGGCGATATTTTTGTAAAAATATTCAAATTTCTAAGTATTTTATATAGTTTTTATAAAATTTTGGCGATTTTTCAGGTTAAATAATTTTATTCTATATAATTTGGGTGAATCATTTTTAAAATAGCGAATCTCGTTTTTGGAAAAACCATGGAAAATTAGCCCATGAGCGAAATTTAGCCCCTAAAATCATCCCTGCTTCCCATTGTCCTTCTTTACTTGCAGCTTGGAATGGTTGTCTTGAGTTTGACCATATTTAATCTATCTTTTTTTCTACAAGTTGGGGCCGTCCTTTCCCTGCTTCTGTTGTGAGGGGTTCCCAGACCCAAACTGATGCGTCTTTTGTTTAAGCTTTTGCTTGATTTTGATGGCATATCGATAAGCCGTGCCTAAGTAGGAGATGTTCAAGACCTACATTTATGTATGGATGTATCTATGCAGACCGCTGTGGTACTTAATCACTATATATTGCTCAGAATATTTGATACCCATCTTGGTGAGCAAGGTATGGAATACATTGGTGAACTTTGACACTGTTTGGTCTCTTTCCTGCCCCAGTGTGGTCATTCTTGTATACAAGTTGTCATAACTTCCAATAGGGTAGTATTGTTCCTTAATAACATCCCTGAAGGAAACCAAAGTGGGTAAAACTACAAAAAATGTGTATCCCTCTATTTCCTTTTTCTCACAGAAAGTCTCCCACCAATATTTGACATGGGGGATGGCCTTGAGGAGCGCTAATGTAATTTTCACTATCGGAAAAGTTGTGGATAGAAAAATACCCTTCTAGAAGGTTTAACCATTTATCTACGACATCTACATCTATTTGAACTTAAAATATAGGAATATAAAAAATGATTTGTACCTTGAAAGGGGCGGCGCCTCCCACTAGTACATATGACCAAATTTGCGATGGTTGTTCATTGATATTGCCACACTTATCCATCACAATTTCCATGAAAGCCAAGATTTTTTTTCATCGTAATAATTTCGTCACTATATCCATGATCCAAGTGTGCATGGAAACATCAATGAAATTAGCTATCCACGTGTCACCACCTTCAATATTGGTTAACCTTATGCATCGTCGCAATTACGACGAACTTTCGTCTCAATACCAACGAAGAAATGTGGCAAGTATGACAAAACTTCGTCGCAATTGGGACAAAAAGTTATGCCAAGCCAATAACTTGCGACGCAGCTGCTGAATGTGCAAAGAAATCCCGTCACAACTTGCGACGAAACTATGTGGTACGAGTGCTATATCTCAAAACCATATTTACAATGGACTTGCTGTATATGCGACGAAACTTCGTGGAAAAGTGCAATAAAGTTTTGTCGCTATAGCGACGGTTATGGTAAAAAAGTAAAAAAAAATCCGACGAAGTCTGTCGATATTGCGACGATGACTGTAGGTTAAAAAAAAACAAAATTACATGAAATATGGTATTGCCATATTACATTGTAATATGGTATACCATATTGTATGCCATATTACATTGTAATATGGCATTACTTTTACATTGCAATATTGTAATATATATATCCCCTAGAAATAATCAAGGCGTTAACCAACCAAATATTGTAAGCATGTGTTATCATGAAGTTGGATTAGAAGTAAGGATACCAAGAATTGTAATGCATCAATATTAAATCTAATGAAAATTGAA
>ML781679.1:604288-620416 GCA_009831015.1 Picea engelmannii | reverse complement strand
GTCGAAGGATTTGTGCAAATTTGTCCATCATCTCGTTCCTTTTTCGCTCAAGGTATTCCTCAAGCAACATATTGAAAGGATCTCATGTCCTGTCATATTTATTTTCACCTGCCATGGACGGTTTCTTGGGCGTGTGAGAGAAGATTTCCTCAAGAGAAATAAGCTTGAGACCCAACTCTCTATACCCTGACTGCATTAGGTACATGCATTAAAAAAATGACAAGGAGGAGACCGCTCTGATACCACTGATCCAGATTTATGAGAGGAACATAATGAAACCAAAGATTTATAATATTAACACAGATACATAGTGAAAAATAATAAAGATGCAGTAAAACTTGAATTCTATTAAATAAGAAATATGTTGAAAATTGTAAAATGTAGATTGAAAACAAGCTTGCTAGAATGGTGGAAGCTTATCTTGGAGAAGAGATGTGACGACTACACTCATTCACAATAATATGAGTACAATGAGGCTCTGAAGGAATTTTTAAAATAATCATGAATGCCAAACCTATAGACATCCAAAAACCTATCCCTAGGAGATGAAGCGCCAAAAGTCATGTGGGCCCCATTGGGGTAAGTAGGTACATCAACTTCCCGGGGTCATAACTTTTGCATACAATCTCTGTTTAGGAAACACGATATCTCATTGGAAAGGTATAGATGAGGAGATTCATTTTTTGGGCTCAATAAAATACTTTGATTATTATTGGGGTTCCCTATTGTGAAAAAAAATATGTTTAGGCCCTCAAAATGCCCTTGGAAGTTTGGGACCTGAAAAACTGCTAAAAATAGTAAATTTCCAAAAGACTATTTTGATACAGTTGGAATAGGTGGGTGGCCACCAAGATCCTCCTGGATTAAATAATCACCAAAAGCTACTTTAATTATCAACCCAGGAAACATAAATATTTCTAAACATCATGCATTATATATGCATTTTTAGAATTATTGTTAACTATTGTTTGTTTATATTTTATTAGGGAGGGGGGTTTTCCTTTCTTTGTTCTTCCTATTTAACATAAAATTAGAGAAAATTCTAGACTATGCTACTTAAAAATTTTACAATAGTTTATTATTAATTAAATTACATAAAGTTTATACAACAAATCAAAATTCTATGTTATTTTATTTTATATAGAAATGAGAAAATTATGCTATAGAAAGGTATAACAACTAAAAATAGTGTTATTTGAAACCCTATTGAATTTAATTAAACCTATTGTATTACTACAATTCAGGTATTCATAATTCTTAGTTCAACCATAACAAGAAAGATTGAAAAATCGAAAGAAGTTCTAATCTACCCAATGCATAAACATAAATGCCTTAACACAAATGAAAATAAATGACAAGAATCAAATTGCACTAGTCTAACAAAAATAAATATTAAGCTTGCTAGAGAATGAGATAAAAAAATGCTAAAATAAATATTGTATAAGAAATTAGGATCACCACAACTATAGGGTGGCCCTTACTCTATAGTATGTTCAATGATCCACATGCTAACTCAACCAACCAAAGTAATAGTAAACACCAAGATTCAACAAACATAATTTGTATTCCAAAAGAAGTATTAATAGTCGGACTAACCCCTTAGGTTATTTTTTCTTCTTTCTTTAGACAAATATCCCCATGATTTCTTGAGCATTTGCTCATTTTTAGAAAATTAACTGAAAACTATTATTTAACTACTTTCCTCAAATCAAGGAGAATAAAATAAATCACTATTTCAAAGATGAGTCATAATCCTAATATTTAATTGCTTCAAATATTTACACAAGCCACATGTTATACCTAACTAAGTTGAGCTAAGTGTATGTATGTATAGGTACTTGTATGGGTAACCAAGATGTCTTTATGGGTGACTGTAGGACCCACATGTCTGCAGCATTGGAAGGGATGATTCTTTGGGGATGTTACACATGATTTTTACTTCAACATTCATCACATCTATCCCTATACCATATCATTAAATCCAGATATAACATTCTGTAACCATCTGCAATCATTTAACATTCATTTTGTACTAAATATTAGAACTCTTCTAATGTGCCCTGCACTTTACTACTAACAGATTCATTCATTCATCATAATCCATTGCAAGACATAAAAGAAACATTCCAAACAATAACATAATGCTCTACCGTGGTTCACCCCCCCGTGATACGTCCACAAAGATGTTACATTCTTCACTTATTTATTATTCTTCATCAAGTTGTTGTTCTGTGTGAATTACATATGAATATATCTAAATCTATTGGTAATGGTGAGGCTAACAAGATTTCAACAAGATCTAAAGCTTGCGACCTTACCCTCAGTTACAACTAATATCTTTCTCTCCAGAAATAGACTCATATATCTTCTCACTATTAGCTCCACAACTCTCAAAAAAACACATACCAAAAACTAATTCATAAACTCCTATTGTTACTTACTTATCTCCTCATATCTCACAATACATATTTATACTACAAAATTGGGTTAAAAACCATTAAAAAAATGACCAAAATCCTAACCCTAAGTGTATTAGGTTTGTCCACATTCTAACTTCCTACGTGTGCGATTGATTCACTTCCTCCTTCCTTCCTTTTACTTTCCTGCTTCCTCGTGCTACTTTTCCTTATTATCTAACACACACTCATTTTCTAGTCCATTTTATAGCTATCTTCCTTGATTGTTCCATTGTTCCCTAAAATGGCCTACCCAACAGGCCCCCAACACTCACCCATGGCTCATCCCGAGCCACTCGCCAAGCCACTAAGGTAGTGTGTGCCTCCTGCACTGACTTCTCCAATTCCTGGAACCCACCTGAAATGTCTTCAACTTTATATTTTACCTGTATGCTCTTCTTTGCAACACTATACATAGTGATAGGCTCCTTCAACAATTATTCATTCTTCAACCCAACCTTTTCAACCTGCCCTTTAGCTTCATCAATATCTATCAACATTTTCTCTGTGCTTTCTTGTAGTGGCTCCAACTGCACCTTCTTTGCCTGCTTTTATACTTGTATGCTATTCAATTATTCTTACAATTTATTTAGTTCTTTCACATCTCAATCTATATGATATTTTCATCATCTTCTACTTCTGCTTTAAGTATTTTAGTGTTGTGTTTACCCCTTCCTCTTTCTAGTCTATGTTGGGCGCAAGCCTATTTTGAGAAGGAAGTTTATTTTGGGCACAGGTCTATTTTTGGAAAAGGATTTTTTTGGGGAAAGACCTAGCTTTGGAAAGGAACACCTAATTGTGGAGCACGCGCAAGAAGTGGCAAGAAAGTAGCATGGAAAAAAGGAAGGAAAATCAACAGGCAATAGGAAAAGCAACGTGGTGCATAGGTAGACAATCCTAACCATGTTAGGGTTAGGGTTTTTGATAGGGATTGTAACATATATAAGCCACAAACTAGTATAAATAAGAACCTAGGAGGTCTAGGAAAAGAGGAGGATATTTTTCGGAGAGTTGATTATTGTGATTTTGTAAGTTGTTGAGGATAATAAGTCTTGTAGAAGAGTTGAGTAAGATATTATTTGAGGTTTAGGTCACAGGCTGAAGATCCTGGTGCGATTGATCCAGGTGAATATCAATGGCCACCACCTATTCCACGGGCTCGAAAAACAGTTTTCCATCTTGGTAGTTTTCGGTTGTTTTTTGGGTTCCAAACTTTCAGGGCCGTTTTGAGGCCCTAAACGACATTTTTTGGGGATTCGGGGTCTAGGTGACTGCCAAATGCACTTGCCTGGACTAGTTGAAAATTGTTCTTCTCAGTTAGAACTTTCCAATGTTGTATCGAGCACCCCAAATGGATATCGTATGCAAATGTTATGCCCTAGGGAAGTTGACATATCAGCTACCCCCATCGGGGCCCACAAACCTTTTAGCTTTTCATCTTCCGCGGTTAGGGTTTTGGATTTTACTTATGTTAAAAAGGCCTTTGGAGACTCATTGTGACAATCATCTTATTGCAAATGAGAGTAGCCGTTACATCTATTCTTATTCTAGAGAGTCTTTCACTCTGTATTTTTACAGTTCTGTACATTTTGCACATTAATAGAAATTGTGTATTACGGTATATTTTTGCCTTTGGTTATATTTCTGATAAATCTCTGTTATATTGTTGTTTCTTTTTCAATATCTCTATATATTTTTGTGTTATATCTCTTCTCTCATTTTGTGCCGAAAATAATCTGGATCAGTGTATATCTTTGCCTCTAGTTATATTTTCGATAAATCTCTGTTATATTCTTGTTTCTCTCTCAATATCTCTATATATTTATGTTTTATGTCTCCACTCTCATTTAGTGCCGAAAATAATCCGGATTCGAGGAATTATAGCAGGATTCTCTTGATTGTTTTTCAGTGCATGTCCCTGACGAGGTCTGAGTATAGAAAGTTGGGTCTCGAGTTTGTCTCTCTTGAGGAAAATCACTCTCGCACACCCAAGAACTCCTCAATGGCAGAAGAAAAGAAAAAACATTAGAGCAGATGATTCTATCAATTTGTTGCTTGTGCAAGATCTCACGCGACATAGGGAAGAAATGATGGAGAATTTTTCCCACATACTTCAACGCCTGTCGATAGCATCAGGCGCATCTTCATCAAGTGGCCACTTTGGAGGAACCTCACCTTTTAAGGTATAGGTCAATTTTGATATTCCTATATTTGAAGGTCCGATAGATGCAGATTCCCTAGATAAATGGTTAAATCTGTTAGAAGGTTATTTCTCTGTTCACAATTTTTCTGACAAAGAAAAGATCATCTTCACGCTCCTTAAGGCCCCCCCCCCATGTCAAAAATTTGTGGGAAACTTACTTGAAGAAAATTTCCACAGAGGAGTTTGGAATATATGGGTTCGAGCCCACTTGGGATTTGTTTGTGGATGCGATAAAGGAACAATATTACCCCATTGGAAACTATGAGGACCAATACATGAGATGGACCACACTACGACAAGAGAGGGGACAAGAAGTTATGGAGTTCACCAATACCTTCCATACCTTGCGCACCAAGTTGGGTATCAAAGACTATGAGTGACATCTGGTTCTAAAATACTGTGGGGATATACACAGATACATCCAAACTGAAATGGATTTTCTGGACATCTCATCACTCAGTTCTGCTTATCGATATGTTTTTAAAATAGAGCAGAAGTTTAAGCACCAGAACAAACAGGATTTCAGATCTGCAAATCCGCAACAATGTGGAGCCTTTAGGCATAATCTCACTGATAACATGAGAGCAATCAGCTCTCAAATGCATGTGGGAGGACACATATTTGGCAGAGTCATTTGAGAGTGAGGAGGAGGCAGCAACAACTTTTCCTTTGTCAGGAGCATGGTGGGCCTCGATTTTTAACCTTTTTCTTGCATGGAAAGACTGTACTGGTGAGTGAGCAGGGGAAACTTGGACAATTTGATTAATAGGTGGAGGAGCAGGTAGAGACACGTTAGGTTAGAAATGATGTTGGGATATTGTCGGGTGGACAATCTATTGCCATCCATCATTTTCAAGGACTTCAGGTTGTAACGAGACATGAGGGGGCACCAGGATACCAAGGGCATGTGGGGCTTGGAAGGGAGGCCTTTCTAGCCTAGGTTGGACCACTCCTTTCCCAATCTAGTTAAAAAATCCATCTTGAAATAGTTGTCTCAACTCTTGTGAGTCTTCATCAAAATGTATAGAAAACCTTGGCCTTCTAGGGCCCCTGTTCCAATTTACTCTTCCTTCATTACCTCGGACATGGCTACCTCTACTAAAAAATCTCATTCATCTATACATTATTGATTAGCAGTTAGTTTCTTCAACAACCATACATGACATCTCTTTTAAATATGAAACAAATTTTGGCTCAGCAACACATCAGACTCATGCAATCCAATCCATACAAATAGTTTAATACTTGTCAATGAGTAGGGGGTGAATAAGGGTTATGGGATATGTGAGGGATTGTATTGAGCGAAAAGTTTTAAAATGAAGGGGGATAGATCATGATTACTACTCAACAAATCAACAAAAAATCAATTGTATTGTAAATCAAAACAAATATCATTGTACTCATCCCTATGCCATCCTTTAACTATTACAATACAGAGTTTAACTTAACTATAATTTAATTTTAAGAACATGGAGTAGATAGTGAATATGGGAAGGTGAGGGGACTTGTAATATGTGAAAAAGTGAGAGAATGGCAGGGAAAAAAATGAATATTGTCCTTAAAACAAATCAAGTAATCCATAAAAAAAACTATGTATTCAATACAAAAGATACCAATACCAATTAAACAATTATTGTGTGTCAAAAATTTTCACTGTCATGCATTCTATTTCAAAATTCTCAATTAACACAGTCTGTAATCCTACTCATAATCACTATGCCTTTCAACAGTCATGTTAAGAGAATACTTGGTTTCTTTCTTTTCCTTTCTTTTCATTTAAAACAAAATCAAAATAAACACACAACCATATTGCTCCAGCTCTATCCATCAAATATCAAAACTGTTTATAATTCATAATTTCCCAAATCAAGCATATACACATGTCTTTTTTCCAAAATGAACAGACCTTTTAAAACTTGCCCGATTTCATGCCTTTTCATTATATTGATGAATAAAACTTGCAATGAAACCATAATGCAAAACCTCGAGCTTCATCACTGATGGTGCAATTAAATAAAACATGCGTGATGCCTCCATAATACATAAACAGTAAACAATGAAATCTCAGTCATCAATTTCCAAAATTTGCCATGATCCCGATCGGGACTAATGAAACACACAGCAGCCACCAACTAGAAATTGACACCATGTTGTAAGAATATAGAAATCGAAAGCATAACGAGAAGAGACAACCATTGACTGCACATTATCATTGATTCCCAGTCAACCAATTTAATCAAACAAAAATGAGCTAGGTTTTCAATGCAACTGACATAATGAAAAAGAGGTAGACCCTTGATTGTATATCAATTCTCATTCTCGATCAAAACTTTCCAACCAAATCAATCAAACGAGTTTAATATAAGTACTCAAAGAAACTGTCATAACCACTCAACCAATCTATGACAGTCAACAAGATGCCCAACAAGAGTGCGAACAGTTGGGGATTATCAAAATCGGGCTCTGTAACAATGAATATAAGAAGTAATCAAGAGTTTTCTTGGTCATCAAAGCATAGAGAGACTGGAGGTCGAACATATCAACAATAGGGAGAGACCCTTCAATACAAGCACGGTAGAACCACAGGGCTTCTTATAACTCTTGGTCTGTGTAATGGTGCAACAATTCAACGTCGGGTAGGATAGGACAACGATGCAGAGGGGCCACAAATGCCCACTGGACAGTAACAAGTACCCATAACACACAGAGGCATAACCCTCGTGGATTTCAATGACTAAATCAATGGATAACAATGCCCATGGGAATGTTGGCCCAAGGCATATTATATCACCAAACTGCCATAAATTATACATCTTTGCATAATGACGACCCTATAACCAACTTCTAAGATACGTTGATTCCAATACCACAAAATATAAACCCACGACCGGGTGAATAACCCACGACCATGACTCTGGAAAATACACAGTGACCAAAAGGTAGTTCAAAAAAATACACAGCAACCAATATGGCTACCCTCATAACTGTGAGGAAGCGGCTAGTAAGGATAACATAGTGAAACCCTCCAACAAAACATAGAGTGATAATACCCATGTCTACTTAAAATAACAGAGAGCCGCCACAGTTTTCACCACATAGAACAACCAGCGAATGCATAACTCAACCAACCAATTCTTTTATTTGCAAAATGAATAACCACACACTCATTCCAGAGAGAAGACCCATGCATTTACACAGTTGCAAACCTCAAGACAACACAAACCAATGCATCATTGAGCCATCATTCGTTCATATACACAGATCAAAATTCATGGATGGGTGAAAATAACCATACCTGTAACCAATAGCTTTAAAAAGAGCGAGCTGGCCAATCACTTCCTTCTCGAGCTTGGATTTCGGAGTTTAACCACCAGAAAAACCAAATGCAACAATAACCATACTAGGGTAACGGCCCGATGGTAGAAGTATGAAGTGATGTGCATTTACTGCACGTCGCTTCCATCTTCCTCTACATTCAATTTTGAAGTACACGACAACCAGTAATCACCAATACATTAACCATGTCATTAACTCCAAACCATTGAAATTTGTGACCCCATTACTTTCCAAATGCTCCACCCAAAATCCATATTAGTCATTGCAAAAACCATACCATACCATATATCAAATGCGCCCAATATAACTCAAATGCAATCGCATAGCCACTAACCATTTGTAGTTAGGATTAGTACTAACTTGTTTCATTTTATTTGCACATAATTTTTATCATAGCATAGTATAGGCCCTTTCTTTTGGATTTTTTATAAGTCTCTTTTCCATTCCTTTTTTTTTATGTTGTTACTAACATATGTTTTGCGCAAGTGTATCCAAGTAACAAATCATGGTGACATGATCGAACATAGAACTGTAAATATATGTCAATCATAACATAAAATTAAAGCTTCGAATAACGAAACATCACATAAAATGCATCATCCATGTGTTACATAAAACAATTGAAAATTTTCTTAGTGTTTATCTAAAGTTTGTTGTGAAAGCATTCTTCTCACGTTGATCATTTTATCTAATGAAATGACTCTGTTGTCTCACTATGAATGGAGTTGAATAAATTTATGTATTTAGAAATACAATTTAAGCATTGTAAAATTGAGATTTTGCCAATAATTACACTGCAAAATTCTAACAGTAATCACCTAAAAAAACAAAAACATAAAACCTTTATAATACGACCATTCCTGTATTCAATTTGGACAACTATAGGACCATCTACTTTTAAGAGAATAGTCATTATAACATGTGGAATAAGTAAAACTAGAATACCCAACTTTTTATAAATGCCACTCATTTGGCAGTGTTTATAACATGTGGAATAAGTGAAACTAGAATACCCAACCCTTAACATGTGGAATAAGTGAAACTAGAATACCCAACCCTTGATAAATAGCGTAGTTTAAACATGTTATTTTTTGGTATTTTTTGGCAATGTTTTCTATTTGATTTTGTCCAAAATCCAAAATAAGGTAAGTAATGAGTAATGGTTGGATATGCAAATTTGAGTGGCTAAGTTTGTATAATAAGAATGCTGCAAAGGTTTTTTAACACGCTGAATCTATTTATACATTCATAAATACAATTTAAACAACAACAACAAAAAAAACAATTTTATTCATTTCTAATAATACAATTTAGGATTCCAAAAAAAACAAAAAATTAAAACGTTTAACCAACGCCCAAATAGTCTGATAGCCAAACCAATTAGACCACCATTATAGGAATATGGATAGCTCGGTATTCAATTTGGACAATTATAGGACCATCTGATTTTAACAGAGAATATACTTATTGTAACATGTGGAATATCCGGCGTTTGATCAGTTGGCCACTGATTTCGCCGTGTTTATCCGGAGACCTGGTTCAAATTGCTATTTCAATCAGAAACTGGATTTAACTTTTGAATCACAGTTTGTCACAGATGAGATAGCCGTTTGTGATTGGAATGATTTTCACGAACTCCCGAATTTCGACCAAAATTGTCCACGAGGAATGAGTGCCCTTTATCCACGCTGAATACCTATGCTGTTTGTTCAGTAGCCAAGGATTTACTGCAAGCGCAGCCATCTTTTTGAGCAGGGAGAAACTAATTCATGTGGGTTCAACGGCACTGTGAAAGAAAAGAGATGAAGCCATTACTGTGTTTACAGTCTGGTTTACATAGTTGGAGAGACTGTGTCCAATCCAATGATGACCTTATTATTAAGGGATGGATAATGCTAATTGTAGTTAAAAGTAGCACACATGTTACTTACATATTTGATTCCATTTTAATGTTGAAGTGGTATGGATAAAAACTATGCTAGTTAAATGGAATTATTGAACTAATCTACATAGAATTTATATTTATTTCTTGTTTTTACATGAATAAAATAATAATAAATAAAAATGTTTCTTAATATAGTAATAAAAAGATCCATCTTAACTTCAGATTTATCATGTGTGCATTAAATTTCTTGAGATGCAAACTTGTTTTTAGAGTGCAAAACTAGATCATGGATTTACATCTGTATTTTGTTGAAAACTTTAATTTAAGTTCGTTCTCTTACCCTAACGGCCATATCGTTAGAGGACAATTGTGCAATATGTACTATGTCAGACAGTTCCTCTAGACTGATGGACAATTGGATAGTTGGTTGTCATTGATGTCAACCCTTGGAGAGTGATGTTGTCGATTGATGTCAACCCTTACAAATTGATGCCCACCATTGAGTATGTCCGGTAGCATAGTCCGGAAGCCCTAGAGATGTGGACGAGGTTGTTGGACAATTGGCTGGTTTGGACATTTGAATAGTTGGTTTAGCCAGTTGGTTTGGACAGATAGTTGGATTGATGTGATGGGTATAAATGGAGAATTCTCCAAAGTGGTCCCCTTATAGCATAGCTCTAAGCCCGGCCTTCACGGAAAGACGCTTTGATGAAGTCTACAAGAAACCCCTAGGTGTGGTTATGGAACCCAAGTTTCATTGAGGAATAATCTAATGGAGATCAATGAATTTGCTGGTGAGACTATCATGGATGTATAGTACATGTCGTGTTGTTTCCAGTGATATGTGGTACGTCACACAATTCCTCACGGTTGAGGAGATATGGCTTAGTAAAGTTGGGGAACTCCCATGAGTTATCTAGAAGGCCATAGAAGGTCAAAGAAGTCAAATTATTCTAGACGCTCCTAGAAGAAGTTGACTAGTCAAAATGGTTGCAACTAGGATTTAATCATGGGTTAAATTGTTGCAATAAGAAAATAATTAAAACTAAGTTAGTTGTAACTAGAAGTGGTGAGCTTGCTATTTCTAGATAAAGTGGTTGTAAGTGAACAAAGTGGTTAGAAGTGGGTTAGCCCTAAAAGAAAGAAATTGGTTAAAAGATAACCCCTAGAGAAATCTACTTGGAGAGTATAAATAAGAGAGCAAGGGTCTCTTATTGTTATATACTATTTGAACATATTGAATATTTGTTATTTTGTGAAAGGTTCAATTGTAGGTACACATTGATACATATGAAGTTACGCAAGCTCGAGGTAACAAAGGAGGGTCAATGGAAAAAATCTCAAAGTTTTAGAAAAACCCTACCTTTTTAAGTATATGTGTGTTGCATTGGAGGAGGTCGTGTACATATGCGGGCCACAGAAGGCCAGGTCATGTACATCCATGGTCTGTTGAAGGGAAGGCCGTGTACAACTGAAAAGGTCATGAAAACCTAAGTAGATATTGGTGCCAAGTCTTTGGAGTCTAAAGCAAGTTCCTAGGTGAGCATTCTACATGTTCAGATAATCTACAAAAGTTTTGGTATGATTACATGTTTTCTTGATGATAAGATCTTCTTATAGTATGGGGAATGTTTGAAGTATTCTTGGTATATTTGTTGTGAGATTTGGATATGTTATATGTTGGTTGGTTGGCTGAGTGAGAAACATTCTTATGTATGGTACAATTCTGATATGGTTGAGGGATATATATGTTGTATGATGATGTATGCATGATGGAAATGCATAGGGTGTTAGAGATGCTTCATTAATGACACGGTACATATGGCACGGGTTGGATGCAATGAAAGGTTACAGGTGGATGTGACAGAGACAACAAAGTTTCAGAGTTGCAGATAACTAGTAACCCTAGCTTTCTGAAGGTGTACATAGGATGACAAAGGACAGGTCACGCACATACATGTGTTGCATTATAGATAGGTCACGTACATATGTGTGTTGTAGTATAGATAGGTTGTGTATCTGTTGACATATTGTTTTCTATCTACAAGTTGGGTCTTGTACTTGAGGGTTGGATTCCTCACATCTCAGTTGGTGTTGAGATCTACAAGTTGGGTCTTGTATTTGAGAGTTGGTGCTCTCTTGAAGTTGGTATTGTTTTCATTTGGTGTTGATAAACACCTAAGATTGTAGTCTCATGTAACAACATAATACAACATACTTACACATATATCTGGTGTTTTTTGTGTTCATCATAGTGATCGTTCATAGTTATTTATCATTGATGAATGTTGTTATATGCAAGTAGTTAATTGTGAAATAATAATAATGTTTGAATTGATTGCTAACTGATGGAAGAAAGACTTGTAAAAATATCCCTACATTGATTCACCCCCCCCTCTCAGTGTGGTCGATGTGTCCAACAATTGGTATCAAAGAAGGTCTTCACTATAATCCTTACAAGCTTGAAAGAGATCTATGGAAACACAAATGGATGAACATGTAGATGAAGTTCCCTTCTCTTATGATGCATATTACTCAGCATGGAGAATAAAAATGAAAGGGTATTTTAAGTCAAAAGGAGCAGGTGTTTGAGACACAGTTGTTGATGGATCAGTTCCCTCAAAGAATAAGTCAAAATTTGTGGCTCAAAAAGAATCAAAGAAGAATAATACAATGGCATTCAAGGCCATATTAAATGGACTCTCGGGTTCTTTCAAAGAAAACATAGGACGATGTACCTATGCCAAGGGCCCATGGCTGAAGCTAGAGAAGGAATATCAAGAGTCAGTCATCAATGAAGGTAAAGGCTCTCCAAAATATTCTAATTGTAACAATTCTAAATGTGATGATGTTGAATGTGTTGAACAACTAAGAGGGGGGGGGGTGCAGGGGGTGAATCAGTTGTCACCGTGCTTAAACAATTATGCTTCTTTTAAAATCTTTACAAGGCACTCAATGATGATCACAATAATGCAAGGGAATAAACAATGGCACATTCAGCATCAGTCACATATATGAGAAACACAGAGACACATATTTCCCAAGGAAACCCATATAGGGTAAAAACCTCTTCTTCTTTATATGATAAGTATTATTTACATTCTTTACATTATCATACATATGAGCACCAACTCATTGTGAGGCTACAACCTCTGCTTTGCAAGATGCAACTTGCTGAGAGTATGAACTCTTTGTTTTTCTCTAGCACCCACTAGAAGGAAGCACCAACTCCCTGGTTTCTCTAGAACCAACTAGAAGGAACCTCCAACTCCCTAGTTTCTCTAGCACCAACTAGAAGGAAGCACCAAATCCTTGTTTTCAAGCACCCACTTGAACCTATGAGAACACCAGTCCTCCCTAGCACCTCCCAACCACCCTGGATTATGAATATGAAATACTGAAATCTATTTCAGTGATATAGTGTTCAATAACAACTTACCAGTGTCATCACTGTTCTGCAAGATTTTGCTACTCAGACTTTCTCACTGTCTTCTAGCATGCATCCGCAACCCATTTTGTTCTTCTGCTTTTTATGCTCTATGTGCCATGTCCATTCGCTGCACAGTTCTTCTTTTGTTCTATTCAGTTGTTGCACACTGATCCTTCTTCATGCATGAATCACCTTCAACAACAACATCCACAACAACTCCAACAACAACTCCAACAACAACTCCAACAGCAACTCCAACCCCATCTCTTCTCTGTACCGTGTATTTATAGCTTCTGTGCACCTTGTGCATGCAATATTCGCCATTCCTCTGCATGCCCATACCGCACCAATCTCCTCCACATCTCAAGTTCCCTGCCTGATCATCATTGTGACTCTTCAGCTTCTCTGGAAGTTCAACCCTTGTGTCTATCATCACTAGGTGTTATGCCAAGATTCATTTTTCTCTAGATGGTAGTTGAGACTCTTCGTCTTCTCTATTGCATTTGAGCTCATCCTTTCTGTTTCAGTTACGAGCTCCAACCCTCATCCAGCTGTCAATTTCCTCCATGAATCGTCTTCGTTCCACTGGCAGATTCCTTGTAACTCTTCAACTCCTCTGGAAATCACACAGAAGTCTCTTCGCCTCCTCTGGTAGAAACCATCAATGGTTTCTACAAGTTACACTGTGAGGATCAACATTAGCCCTCCGATCATGCTCATGTTCACCTCCATCATTGAATTAACTCTGATGGGTTCTTGCGTTATTTACCCGTTTCACACTTTCGCAATTCGGAGATTCTGCGATGAGACATCTTGAGTCTCCATGTCGTGATCTCCGAAACTCCAAAACGGAGCTTTTTTACGCTAGCTCCTTCCTTGATATGACCATGTCCATGACCAAGCGCTTGTTCATAACGTGCTTTTCACGATTTCACATTTCTCCTTTTCATTAATTCCGTTGTGAAGTTTCTCGACTTTCCAAATCGCAATCCCTGAAACGCTGAAAAGGAGATTGTCTGCACATACTCTTCTCTTCATCTCTTCGATGGTGTGACCACTGGCTAAGACCACAAGCCTTAAAGTATTTTTCAATTTCGCGTTTTGGCATTTCGGAACTCCTGTGGTTATGTTTCTTTCCTCTCCAAGTCACGATTTGCGAAACTCCGAAATGGAGTCGGATCAACGGTCCAGAATCTTGGTGTATTGACGGTCCAGATCTTATCATGAGTTCGCATCTCACGATTCCTATGATGGAGGTTCTCATCACTCCAAGTCGCGATAGGCGAAGCTTCGAGATGGAGTTGGATCAATGGTCCAGAACAAACCTCGATCTAACGGCTAAGATAGTTTTGTGATTTCGCATATCGCAAATTCGAGAGGTTAGGGAACCCCGTTCCTTTGACTTTCCAGTCAGTGACATGAAGATCTTTCACCACGTGTCCTATGATTCGACGGTCCAGATCTGATCTTGATTCAACGGCTCAGATCATATCGTGATTTCAGCATTCTTGTTGCAAAGTGTTTCGACACTCCAACTTTCGATATCCGAAACCTCGATAGCCAAAACTTTCGAAATGGAGTTGGACCACCACTTCAATCTTGTACTTTAAAGAATGTACAGGTTCTTCCTGATCCAATGATGGTCGGACCCTGTGCTCAGATCTAATGCCAGAGATCTGTCCTCCATCTTTGCGCTCCTCCTTTCTGGATTCAGATCTGACGGTCATCAGGAATTCTGAATGGGATCCAACGATCAATGTCTCTTCTCTGCCCGAGCTTATGCATCCTCCTTACTTAGAAGAATTTCTAAGTGTCAAAGTTGATCCGCCTGAGATCCTGAGTACGCTATCTCTCTTGAGCTTTGGCAATGAGTTAACCTTGTCCTTGGTGCACACCTATGAACTGCTTGCGACTTTGCACTAATCCTCCTTAGCTTACGTTGTTCCTGTTTTGCCATCAATGCACACACTATTCTTGCCATCAATGACAAGCACACACTGTCTGTAAAACATGCCAACAATATCCCCCTTTGGCATTGATGGCAACAAAGGCACCCCTATTCTTTTCTCCCCCTTTGACATCAATGTCAAAGAAAACACTCTCCCCCTGATTCGTTGCATTAATTTTAGGAGGTATCAGATATGCCACCAATACAGGACTCCCCCTAACAGGATGGACTCTCTTAGATGTGAGACGGGATGACACCTAGCTTTTGTTTGAGATATTCAAATGGTGTCTTGGATAAGGGTTTAGTAAAGATGTTTGCAATTTGTTCTGTAGTGGGAATGTAATGGACCTGAACAATCTAATTAGTGACATGCTCTCTCAGAAAATGATATTTTATGTGAATATGCTTGGTCTTGGAGTGGAAGACAGGACTTTTAGACACACCGATGGCACTAGTGTTATCACAATGAATTGGGATCGGTGCAGTGTAATTTACCTCCAAGTCTACAAGTGTTTGAATCATCCATAATACCTAAGTGAAACAGGTAGCAGCAGCAATATACTCTGCCTCTGTGGTTGATAAAAAAATGGAACCTTGCTTTTTACTAAGCCAGGTTACTAAGGAGTCACCCAGGAAGAATGCTCCTCCACTGGTGCTTTTTCTCTCATCAACATAGTTTGCCCAGTATGCATCTGAATAAGCAGACGGCTGAAGATTTTGATTTCTGGGATACCACAAACCATAAGTCATTGTTTCCTTCAAATACCTGAATATCCTTTTGACATCTTGCAAATGACTCTGTTTAGGTGTAGCCTGATATCTTCCTACCATTCCTACAACATGCATTATGTCTGGGTGAGATGTTGTGAT
>ML781679.1:537599-561582 GCA_009831015.1 Picea engelmannii | reverse complement strand
CCCTACCTCAAGGGTTTGATATAATAAAGTTGTGTTTTTCTATATTGTTCTTCTATATCTATTATGGTGCTTTTGTATTCATCATTTGGTACTTAACATTAAAAGTATGAGAGCATGCCACAATTTTTACCATGGTTTTAACAAAGTGATGCGTGGCAGCTGGAGGTGAATTGCAGGGTGAAAAGAGGGTTGGTTTAAAACCGCTCTTGCCCGTGCCCACAATCACATTTATTTTTTCCATAAGGTCACAAACCAGGGCCATATGAAGGAAGGGGCTAATAAAAAAGGAGTTAGTGCATGAAACGTGACGTTTCAGAAGTGCGCAGGCAGAGGTCGTGGCTAACACAAGACCTACGCCTTAGGAAAAAAAAGGGGGACGGTGTATAATTGTTTTGGGTTCAATAAGGATATCGAAGGGTCGATCTAACTTTGAAGGAAGAAAGATCCTAGACCCAGAGGTCATGCAGCCCTGAGGAGAGTAGGGAGGGGTCTGCATCAATATGGATGTCTAACTTTGCATATGTACATGATTGGATATGCATATAACATGATGGTGAACTTAGAATAGTCTGTTATTCTGAAATAATGTTTGAGTATGACTAAAGGATGGATTATGTATTATGTGGATGTCATTGTTGTGTATAATTTCCATCGAGGTGAAGACCCATGAGGATGGAAGGAATGGTGATCAAAATGATGAAGGGATAATCTGTGAGCTTCTACAAATATCAGTTGGTCAAACAACAACAAGTAGGATGGTAACAACTAGGCAGGTATGCATTTAGTTTTTGTTGATGCATACATGTTGAAGGGGATCGCGGTAAGGATTCCCTCAGTTAATTTTTCAATATTTAAATTGATATGTAATGGCCGAAGGCCTAGAGTTTGTAAGTGTTGTTGATGATAGAATGCACTTAGATAAAATGACAGTAGCATATTATGTTATGATTGGTTATGGGATCATAACCATGTTAATTCATGAGACATACTCCTTATATAACAATGAATACCCATGGATCCATGAGTGATAACCCAAGAAGTTGGAGGTATCACTTGAATCTATGATGGTAAGGTAAAAGAAGTTCAGTCCTAAAGAGTAACTGAATGTTGAATAATCCAGAGTCTATAAAACATCTTGGTGTGGAATTTGATTCATTCAAGTACGATATTGGGTTAGTTGGACCCGGGAAATTAATGAAACCTAAAGGTTAATATCAGCTTAGTTTGGGACTATAAATGCAAAGGCATCCAAGAGTGATTGGCTAGAAAGTGCCCGGGACAAAAATATTCATGTACAGTGACTACAATGAGAGCACAAGAAGATTCGAGAATCTGGGAAGAATTGAATACTTCTAGGATCAAGAAAAAAACGTTTTATGGGGAGAAAGAAGTTGCTACAATTTCTGTGGAAGCAAGTATGTTATAGCTTGTTGGGTCAGCCAGAGGAAAGAATTATTTCATGTTTGCAAGTGTTGTTGGTGATGTTGTTTCATAAGGAGTGAAGCAACCAAGAGTTGAAGTGTTGGTTATAAGTTTGATAAAATAAGAATGAAAGCTTCTATTGCTATCAGACTTTTAGGTAGTATAAAATTTATTAATGGTAGTCATGCATGTATGAGTTTGTATTACTCTTTTTGCATAATTGCTTAAAGGAAATTTAGGTAAGAATTTCCTCAGCCAGAGTTATTTTGTAAAATCACATGATTATATTATTGAATGCATACCACTGGATGTGGTAAAGGTTGGAGGCTTGTATTAATTCAAATATTTTTAGCTTCTGAATGACACACTGACATAGTAGAATGTCATGTTAATTTGGTTATGGGGTAATAACCAAAGAATTAAAGATAAGAACTTGTTATAAGAATGAATGCCAGTAAGCTAGTCATGAATGAGACCGAGACATGGTTGGATATGGAAAGTTATGGATATGGAAAGGTTATGAGCCACACAGGTACTAAAAGATTTCTACATTTAAATAAAACTGGGTCTGTAACCTTTTTGCTAACACTAATGAACACAACATAATTATATTATTGGTGTAATGTTCGGGTCGAAAAGGAAGGCATCCAATTAATTGGGAAGACAATAGGAAGTGTGTGGAGAATGTGTCAACATATTGGCCAGAACTCCAACTCATGGATGGTGAGATACATGAATGAGATAAAGAGAATTATGTAAATCAATACAAGGGTGCACTAGATAAATAGGCATTGAGAGTTGTACTCATGTCTAGTAAGGGGCAAAGTTACACTCATACATGATGTAATTGTATTCGTAAATGCAATTTGCTGAATGCATTTTGTGAGTGCATGTATATATGTTTTTGGCATGGAAATAATTATACTAATGGATGAAATGTTGCTAACTCATGAAGTTGAGAAAATTTCAGGAACTGTTAAACATTGCAATAGGAAAGTTGCAAGCCAGGTAGTCACAGGAATAGAGACTACAAAAAATTTTATGTTCAGAAAATTGAAATAATAAACTTATTGTTATTAATTATGAACATGCATATGCACATAATGATAAGTCATTCTATTTGGTCAAGTTTTTTTGTAATTGTGATTGAATTTCTAGGTTTAGGCAATTCTAATATCATTGCATAAGGTGTTGTACATGTTGAATTATGATGTACAAAAAATACTGACAATTTATTGGYTGTATGCAAGAGGAAGCATTACAGGAAAAATGGTATGCAGTTTGGTGCCTGTGGAAAACCACAAGGATGGATGCATTCATAATATGACAACAGCCAAGATGAATTATGAAATGAAATTTCYTGTTTTGGGGAAAAAGTTGAATTCCTTTTTGAACTAAGTTGGAGTTCCTAAATGAATTATTTTATRTTTTCTCATGATAACTGCATGTGGGTGATGCAGATGAGATGATGTTGATTAAAGTTAGAATGTTGATTACAAAGAGTAGCTTGAGAAGATGATGATTGGAAATATYTGAGGGAAGTTGGAACTCTGAGAGCCACGATGCTTTGATACTTCCTGAGYCRACATGTTGTTGAATCCCAAGGAAAGGGAGGTGTAGCAGCCGATGGAATGTGTGATAGTGAAGGTGTACACTCCTGGGGTGCGACAGACATGTGGGGAATGAGATATTGTTGGTTGGAGTGTTGTTGAGGTTTGAATGGTTGGAGTGCTAATGAGGTTTGATACCTTGGCCTAGATCATGTGGATATGGATTGTGGACCGTGGCTATCTTGGGAAGCCATTTCCCCAATGGAGTCATAGCCCTGCTCAGGAGTGGAAGGTCTTCTCAAATAAAAGGATAAGTATAATTCTCTAATTGTTGTATGTTGTGTATGTTGTATACATGTTATAATATTATTAGAATTGTTTGTATATACATTGAAAATTGGTTGAAAAATCCGTTGTACAAACATAATCCCAATAATTCAGTTGACTAGACAACAAGACAAGACCATCCAATTAGTCAATTAAATAGACAAGAACACACCAATATAATCAGTCTCTATCAATCCAACAATCTTTGTATCAGGTACAATAAGACGAAGTACATCTCCCAACAATACAGTCTAACATGGCTTGGTCGGTCTCAAAAAATCCAAGCACATCAGTTGGGCTTACATATTAGCAGCTTCAATTACTCCCCCTTGTTAAACATAGTTGAAGGATCAAAGGATAATCAATTTGTCTTCTTCAAAACACCAATCGATGGACAAGAGTTGGTAAAAATTTATTCAACAAATACATAGTCTAAAACACCTCCAGTTGACTATCATGTTGGGTCAAATCCCAGTTGACCAATATCCCAATCGAACTATAGTCGACTGTCAATTTGGGTTGATCCTATGCTCGACCACTACAAGTACATCAATAATGAAAAGGAGCATTGGATTTCCATACAACTGACTAACCACAAAGGTAGGAAATCTTCAAACATTTGGTCAGATGTGTCCATGACTTCTCATCAATCCAACCACAATCAATCCTAGTAGTCAGTATTGGTCCACGGTTATATCTTTCACATCTCTTATACAAGGATCTGAAAGCATGATTGCCATGTATTTGATGGTGAGGATGATGATAAGGCACATAGTTCTGTGTTGATTGATCAAGAGATATAGGCTTAGGGTCTAGTGTACTCTTAGGAGTAGATAATCCTGGTATATCAACAGTTGCATCATAAAGAATAATATTCTCATCTTATGGCATGTTATGAAAAACTATATCATAAATTAGTTCAATATATTGTTATTCTAGTGATTCAATATGAAACTCACCTACAACAAACAAAACTTCCCAGGTTGCAGTAAGGCTAGGTGTATACAAGGAAGCAACAATAACATAATATCCAAGACATGTTCTTAGTGGATTTATCTTAGGTCTAATAGGAGCAATAATACCTTGTCCATTCCTCCCAAGTTCTCCTCTCGTATATCTCATATTGTTGAAAAGTTGAGACCTTATAACTGTAGTGTGTTGTTCAAAGATAGGAGAAACAAAAAAATTGTTAATTTAGAGCATAGATTGACAACATATGGCTTACAAGGAGCATCAGAGGGTGGAGAAGAAACGAATGAGCCTAGAAGCTCAACAACATCAATGTTCTTATCACAAAGAGTTGGACTAACAACAATGGTGGAAGAAGAAATAGGTGATCCTGACAACTGAACAACAACAATCTTCTTCTCAACAGTATTCAGTTGGCGAACTTGTTGTTCAAGGTTCTTTTAGCAGTCTTTCAAGATCTGAAGAATATCATCCTCCTCATTCAACTGCAATAATATCACATCATAATCCTCCTTCAATGCCTAATATTTGTCAAGTAGTTTATTGTTATCTTCTTGAAGATGAGAAACTTCTTCATGAAGTTCATCAATGAAGGCCTGCAAATGGGCAACCTCAGGAGTCAACTGGGAAATGGTTTCTATCAACTAGTTGACATCTGTGCTTAATTTTGTATGAGGAATGGCTTTCACTTCTTCCTCCAAGTATTCAAGAAGACTGGACTTGTCCTGAAATTCATTTGCAAGAGTCTGAAAAAATATTACTATAGTGTTCCCCATGGAAGCAATCCTCTTGGAGTGATCAAACATAACAGTCTGGAACACGTTTTATGTAGTCTTTAAATGATTTTTTATTCCTATATTCTTTGTCTTCAAGGTAGTATTTTCATAAGATTTCACCTCCTTATAGGTCAAGGATTTTCCTAGATTTTTCAACAAACTACTGTAGAAGGATGGTTTTAAAGAGGGAAGTCACATATTCTAGATAGGTGTGGGTTGTCTTAAGTTCATTTCTAAGGCGTTGATTATCAATTTTCAACTATGCAACAACATTCTACAAGGAAATGACTTTTGCATGAAGTTAGTTGTGAGATTCTTCCAAGGAAATGACCTTCTTCTCATGAATCTCCATCAATTTTTGAAGTACCATAACTTCATCTTCCTCGAAAATTCCCATCATTGATGGAGGGAAAGATATAAGAATTAAATATGAAAATAAAAGGTGGACGGGAATTAAACCACAACAAGACTTGTATATTTGTTGTCTAGTTAGAGAAGCCACCAATCTTCATTCGATCAAATACCTAATACAAGTATAAGTCGAATATGAAGGAAGGTATCACCGTATTAGCGAGTTCAAGAGGTAACCAATCGATGGATGAGATTTAGTCCAAGGAATTGAGTTTATTATCAGAAACTCGACACAGATATTTGATTGGATATTTGAGAATGCCAAAGGTCGATCAATCATGAAATCACATCCATGGATTGAGTCGAGAAAGCCTCCAAACACTCAGTAAGAGGACTCTAAGGTTGACAATGAGTTGAGTGAACTTTCTACCATCAAGTTCAAGAGTTTATTAGTAAGAAATAATGGTCATATATGAGTTGAGCATCCACACATGAGTCTGGGAAATCCACGAGTTGAGTTGATATACTAGTAGCCTAGGTGGAATGTTAATCATCAAGTTGAGAAAACCCCATGTTTCTCACAAGTTGATTTGAACTCATTTGAGTTTCCAACTTGATTCGGGTTGGAATATGCAAGAATCCCATGCTAGTTTATTCAAAGGATTGGCATACCCCTAGTCAAGTTGGGTTGAGTATGCCTTCATGCCATTCGAGGGTTTCATGTATGCCAAATTCAATCCGGGTGAGCCCTAGCCAAGTCAACATGCATCCAAGTTGAAAATAGTCAGACCTCCTTCACTAGTCACATGTCTTCTCGGTTAATGGATTCATCGAGTCGAGTGCCAAGGAATAATCTTCAGTCGAGTCCAAACAAGTCGACGATCCAAACCAAGATATGGATGGTCGATTCAATGAAATCCATGCACAAGAGATCTTAGTCGTCAATTCAAGTGATAAAAGGAGAGGTCAATCCTCTTTTATGAACATCAAACAAGTCAAGCCACAAATATTGACAATTGAACTCAACCATAAAAACCTTTTCTAACCACCAAAAGGATCATTGCACATAAATAAGAGAATAGTGATTTGAATAGATGTTAGGAAAAATTCCAAATCATTCCAACCTTCAAATCATATCCAATCAAGGGAATACACCAAAATATACACACAAAAGGAGGGTTTTATCATTCAGTAACCCATGATGAGTAATGAGTTTTCACCCATCATATTTTTATGACTGTCTCACTTCCATCTGAGTCTTCTTCCAAGAACCCAAAATCAAATAACCATAGAGCTCTAATACCATGTTGAAACAGGGATTGAATGTAGAGAAGAATATATATGAGAGGCGGTGGTGGTTTCCAATGACACTGTAGCACTACAGAATGAGACACTCCTTAAGAGAGAAATAGATATCTTGATGATGATATGATGATGATAGACCGATCAGAATGATTGTCCATAAATAGGTTTTGTTCATATACAAAACCAATAATCTCAGGAAAAGTTGGTTTCACATGTCCATAAAATGTGGATTTGGGATGCTAAGTGGACATGGTCAACCAATCATTTATGTGTTCATCAACCCAATGAATTGGTCGACCCACTCAACCAACAAGGTGAGGTGTACGATGGAACCACATGTTACAAAATAATGAATGCAATCATTAGTAAATAAGGCATGTTGTAGTAGTGTGAACACAATAAATGTGAGAAGGAGAAGGCTTACCAGAAAGTTCCATCTATGATCCAGGTGGATATAAGTGTCCACCCACCTCTTCCAGTTGGATGACATACATCATTCATCTTGGAAGTTTTTTTCTAGATTTTCGTGATTCAGGTGGATATTGGTGGCCACCCACCTATTCTAACTGACTCCTTGTGTTAGTTTTTTATTCAACACATATTTCTGTACTGCTTTATAATTGTGAGTTCTACACTTCTAGGGATTTCTAAAGCCTCACACATTCTATAGGTGGATATGGGTGGCCTCTCACCTAATCCAAGTGGCTTATTTTGTATGTTTTCATGTCAACACATCTTGTTGTACTTCCAAGGATATTTTGGGGCCCTAAACGTTGTTTTCTTGAATCACCACAATTAGACTATAGACAGAGTCAAATTCTAATGAAAAAATGTGTATTTCTCTGAAAGACCTTTCCAATGGTCTATCACGCGCCTAAAATGGAGGTCGTATGCAAATGTTATGACCCTAGGAAGTTGAGGTACCAAATTACACCAACTTACCCATAGGGCCCACATGACTTTTGGCGTTTCACCTTCTAGGGTTAGGTTTTTGGATGTCTAGGGTTTTGGAATTCATGATTAATATGTAAAGGCCCTTTGGATCCCCATGTTAATCCATTCTTCTCAGACGGATCCGTGTAACAACCACATCTATTCTCAAAGATAGATACCACCATTCGAGCCAGTTTCAGTTCTACAGTTTTACAATTTCATCCTATTTCATTATTTAATAGAAGATATTGTTCCTTGGATATTTGTTTAATTCTTCCTATCTCTGTGTTTATTGTATTCACTTTATTAATCAGTTCGTTCCTCTCCTAATTCTAGATCATTTCGAGTCTCAAACTTCTGGGGTTGTTTTGAGGTCGTAAATGATGTTTTTTTGGAATTTTGGGGGGCTTGGGGATTTTATCAAATTACCATGGCCCCTAAAGGAAGTTTTACTTCTCAGATATATATTTTTGACGAGGTATCTAATTCACCGAATGAAGATCGTATGTAAAATTTATGACCCCAGGAAGTAGATGTACTGACTTATCCCAATGGGGCCCACATGAATTTTGGCACTTCATCTCCTAGGGTTAGTTTTTTGGATGTCTAGGGTTTTGGCATTCATGTTTGGTGTAAAAGTAATTTTGGAGCCTCATTGTACTCATATTCTTATGAATGAGAATAGACATCACATCTCTTCTAAGAGATAAGATGCTACCATTCTAGCAAGCTTGTTTTCAGTCTGCATTTTAGAGTTTTCAACATATTTCTTATTTAATAGAAGTCAAGTTTTACTGTATCTATGTTATTGTTCACTGTGTATCTATGTTAATATTATAAATATGTGGTTTCATTTTTTTTCACTCATAAATATGGATCATTGGTATCAGAGAAATCTTCTCCTTGTCATTTTTTTAATGCATGTCCCCGATGTGATTAGGGTATATAGAGTTGGGTCTCGAGATTGTTTCTCTTGCGGAAAATTGCTCTCGCATGCCCAAGAAATCGTCCATGGTGGGTGAAAAGAAAAATGATGGGATAGAATATCGTTTCAAAATTTTTCTTGAGGAATCCCTTGAGCGACAAAGGAACAAGATGATGAATATATTTTCCTAAATCTTTTGATGACTAACGACAAGCGATGCATACACATCAAGTGAAGGCGCCTCCCCCTTCAAGGTATAGATAAATTTTGATATTCCTATATTTGAAGGTCAAATAGATGTGAATGTCATATATAAATGGATAAACCTTCTAGAGGGTTATTTGTTTGTCCACAACTTTTTCGATAGACAAAATATTACATTTACACTTCTCAAGGCCATCCCCCATGTCAAATATTGGTGGGAAAGTTTTTGTGAGAAAAAGGAAATAGAGGGATCCACATTATTTGTAGTTGCACTCACTTGGGGTTCCTTCAGAGATGTTATTAAGGAACAATACTACCATGTTGGAAATTATGACGACTTGTATACAAGATGGACCACACTGCGATAGGAAAGAGACTAAACAGTGCCAGAGTTCACTAATTTCTTCCATACCTTACACACCAAGCTGGGTATCAAATATTTTGAATGACATCTGGTGCTCGAGTACCACGGTGGTATGCATAGATACATCTAGACAAAAATGGATTTTTTGGACATCTCATCCTTGGGCGTGGCCTATTGATATGTCGTCAAAATTGAGTAGAAGCTTAAAAAGAAGATGCAACAATTTGGGTCTGGGAACCCCTCATAGAAAAAGAAGGGAAAAGGAATCCCCAACCTATAGAATAAAGGACATAGAAAATATGGGTAACCTCAAGACAACCATTCCAGGACAAAAGAAAAAAAGGACAATGGGAAGATGAAGAAAGATACAGGGAAGTGGTGCGACTTCCATAAGAGCCCCTCACATAATACTATTGATTTTTGCTCAAAACAGTCATTGGTGGATGAGGTAAAAGACTCTTAATCATATGCGAGTTTCGACTCTGAGTCAGAACTAGAAAAAGGGAGACAGAGCATTGATGCGGAACCTAGTGCCACCATTTCTACCACCAAGATCCATCTCGGTGAACTTAATGAGCCAGAGGAAGACGAGTGCCTCTTTCATTCATAGATGCGGGTGAAAGGCACTCCATTTCACTTCATCATTGATAGTGGTAGATAGAAGAATCTCATCTCAGCAGAGGCCGTCAAGTAACTATCCCTACCTAAAATGTCGCACCGGCAGCCCTAGACCCTTAGATGGCTCTGTCAAGGGAGCGATCTTCGAATAATCCAAAAGTGTCGCCTGTAGTACGACGTCAAGCCTTTCAAAGATGAGGTATTGTGTGATGTTTCTTCACTTGAAGTTTGTGATGCTCCTTTGGGCCAACCTTATTTATGGAAACTTCATGTTGTATATGATTCTATGCTTCAAAGTTTTATTATTACTTTGAACATGAAATTGTACAGGATACCCGAGGTAGTCCCACCTAGTGTTATTTCCTTGTTCTCTGCCAAGAAATGCAAGAAGGTCATTTCTCAGACCAGGAAGTTTTTCTTCTTCATGATTCACTCTCAGAAGGAGCGAAAGGTTGTAGCCACATCCATGGCCCCCAAGAAATGTATATGAGTACATTTCTTTTTCGTAAGTAGGGTACTTACGGAAATCGTCTGGTCAAGCATGCCATCTATCTGACCCCCGGCTCATCGTTACCCAATGGGCCAGCCTATCACCACTCTCTACTAGAAAATGAGGAGATAAAGCATCAGATCCAAGAAATGGTCCACAAGGGGCACATTTGACCTAGATCGTCACCTTGTGGAAGCCCAATCTTGTTGGTGCAGAAGAAAGACAGGACCTGAAAACTCTGCATTGATTACCGGGCCCTAAATAAAATCATAGTGGGGAACCGGTACCAGATTCTCCGAAACGACGATCTCCTTAATCATCTCAAGGGGGGGAAATACTTCAGTAATATTGATCTAAAGTCTGGCTACCATCAGTTCCAATAGATCAAACAGATGTATGGAAAACTGTCTTCAAGTCAGAAGAAGGTATTTTTGAATGGCTGGTCATGCCCTTTGGTTTGAAAAATTCCCTAGAAACTTTCATGAGGATTATGGATGATGTCTTGCGACCTTTCAATAATTATTTTATGGCGGTGTATCTAGATGACATACTCATCTACAACAATACTTTGGCAGAACACTTGCATCATATTCAGTAGATTTTTCACACTCTGTGGCAACACAAGCTATATAACAACTTGGAAAAATGATCCTTCGGCATGGACAGGGTCCAATACCTAGGATACATTGTTGATGTGCATGGTGTGCATGTTGATCCATCTAATATCCAAGTCATCCATGACTTTCCAACCCCAGCCGCACTCAATGAGATTCGAAGATTCTTAGGCCTTGCGAATTTCTATCGCAGGTTCGTGTTGGGATTCTTCCATATTGCATGGGCCCTCACTCAAATAACTCGGGTGATGGTAAGGGAAAAATTGTGTGGGGACTATCCCAACAAAAATCATTCGATGATCTGAAGAGGAGCTTTTTCTCAGCCCCAATGGTTTCATTACCTAACCTACAACAACCCTTTGAGATCGAGACAGATGCTTCATACTATGCTATGGGTGCAGTCCTCACTCAACACGACCACCCCATGGCCTATCATAGTGAGACACTATCAAAAGTCATCTGTAAGTACCCTACTTACAACAAATAAATGTACTCCATTGTGAAAGATTGTCCCTAGTGGAGGAATTACATTCCCGAGAAAGAGACAATCATCCACATTGATCATAAGTCATTGGAGTTCATGCAGACACAAGGAAAATTGTAGAATGACCGCCATTAGAAGTGTTCCACATATTTTCAGCAGTTCCACCTCAACATCAAGTATAAAACATAAAGTACCAATCAAGTCATTGATTTCCTCAGCCGATATCCAGTCGTGACACTCACCACAATGTTAGAATCTTGTGGCCACAAGACTTCCAGATGGCCCCACCTCTATGAGACGGATCCTGACTTCACCAACACATACCAAATGTTGGGCACAAAAACAACTATCATTAATTTCCATCTTTAGGATGAACTATTGTGCCATTTGGGCCATCTTTGTGTTCCATCAAGAGAGCGAGCGAAGATGATTTTGGAAGCCCACTACAATCAGGTGGAAGGAAACTTTGGTTTGGAAAAGACAGTGGCAGTGCTACAACAACATTTCTATTGGCTGAAACTTTGACAAGATGTCAGCAAGTATATCCGGTCCTGCACTTCCTGCACTATTTCCAAACCACCCACTAAGAAACAAGGCATGCAAAATCCTTTACCTACTCCTGACAGGCCCTAGAAATCCATCTAAATGGACTACATGTTGGGCCTCCCATCCACCAAGAGGGAAAATGATTTAGTTTTTTTTCTTGTTGATCGCTTTTCCAAGATGGCAATTATGGCCACCTATAAGAAGAGAATATCAGTGGAGCCCACTTCCAAGCTCTTCTTTGAATGAGTGTGGGTACAATTTGGGATCCCACAAACCATTATCTCAAATCGGGATAGTTGGTTCCTCAGCAGATTCTGTTCGGGCCTCTAGTCATTGTTGGATACCAAGCTCACCAAGTTCAATGCCTTCCACCCCCAGACGGATGGCCAGACTAAGGTCGTCAACCGGATGATCATGCACATCCTACAAATGTACAATTCCAAGCATCCCCACACCTGGGATGAGATTCTTCCCTATGTTTAGAAAAACTACAATATATTTGTACATAGATAAACTGACCACAACCTGTTTTAGGTGGGGTTGGGATTTCAACCATTGGGTCCCATGGATGTTGCAATACCCCTTGCAGCCACCCAAAAAGACTCTTTGCATGCTTCAACTGAAGATGAACGAGCCACCTTGTTCATTGAGCGAATCCAACACATCCACCAATAGGTTCAGGATATTTTATAGAAGTTTAATGCTAAGTACAAACAACGCCATGATCAACACTGGATGCCACACAAGTTTCAGGTGGGAGACAAAGTTTGGTTGCACTTGCATAAATAACTCCTTATAGATCCCCATCGGAAGATTCGTCCACTCCGCTATGGACCTTACACCATCACCAAGGTTGTCGGTGACAATTATTTTGACCTCAACATTTCCCCCTTCCTTGTCTTGCACCCAGTGTTCAATATGGATCTCCTTCGGACATATTTTCCACCATTATTGGACACCTCAGAGATAACAGAACAATTGGCACCAACCAAGCTCAACCGTGATTGTATGGAACAGGAATCCATTGATAATATCATGGAAACACAAGTCAAGGTCACTCGCCAACATAATATCCATCTTTATTAGGTTTTCAAAGTAGGGCAGCTCCTACACTAAGGCAAGTGGCTCACCCGGGGCCAAATTCAACGAAAGTTTCCTCATATGATGGGGGAAATCAACGCAATGGATACCATTGATTCCTAAGGATGGAGGATTGATCTAGGTTGATATCAGTGGCCAACCACCTCTTACAAATTTCTTCGTGGAAGTGACAGTTTTCATCTTGGCATCTTTTTCTACATTTCCGAGTCCCAAACTTTCGGGGTCATTTTGAGTCCCTAAATGATGTTTATTTGAACTTTTTGGAGGACAGGGGTTGCATAAACAAGTGTTAACCCCTGACGAAAGTTGTACTTCTTGGATAGACCTTTTCAATGAGGTATCGAATTCCTCAAATGAATATCGTATGCAAAAGTTACAACTCCGGGAAGTTGATGTACCAACTTACCCCTATGGGGCCCACATGAATTTTGGCACTTCATCTCCTAGGGTTATGTTTTTCGATGTCTAGGGTTTTTGCATTCATGTTTGATGTAAAAGATATTTTTGAGCCTCATTGTACTCATCTTCTTGCGAAAGAGCCTAGCTGATCTGAATGGATCTAGGGAACATCACAGAAGTTTTAGAAGTGTCCTAGGAGGCTCAGAATGGCCTCAACAAATAGAGAAAGGGAAAAAATTCAAAGTTCCCAAAACTTAGTAAAAATGGCATGATCGTGAAGAGTGTTTCGCAAGATTTCTAACAACACAAACAAATCGTCAAACTGAGTTACGGATCGAAAGATATTTGCGGTCAAAATTTGGTCAACCTAGCCCTGTAAGCAGGGGATGAGTCAAAATTCGTACTACTAACGTCAAAATTCGTATGGATGATGTCAACATCCATGCAACATGTGTGGTAGGAGAAAGAAGGAGACAAGTGTCATGCTGACGTCATAATGATGATGTGGCAACACTAGAGGCTGCCACGTGTCACCCAATTTTGGCATTTTCGGGAAGATTCGTGGACCAATTGGATCGTGCCACGTGGCAGTCCATACAGGTTGTTGTGGAAGTATGTATAGTGATGTGGCAGTATGTACCATGGCATGACACGTTGACATGGATAGATGATGCAACATCCGTACAGACACATGGCAGGTGACTGTGTAGTCCATACAGACACATGGCTTCCTCCAAAAGCGCCACGTGGAGGTGTATGACTGGGCCAATAGGGTAGTGATGTCATGCCCATGTGTTAGGATGAATGGGTATCCAGGTGGTCCAATCCAAGGATTCCACATGGCCCAATCATAGGGTGCCACATGGCACCCCTGAAATGCCCAGGGAGGGCCTGTCACCAAAATTCAAAAAAAAAATTAAAAATGGAGGTCCCGCCATATATGGCGTATCCTCCAAAGTTAGAGCCAACCATAAAAGTTAGAAACAGTTGTATCAGTAATCCAAAATGGGGAGGCCTGCAGGCTTGACCCCGAGACCTCCCCCTACCCACATGCCTTAACAAATGTGCGCCAACCAACTCAACCAACGACCTAGTTGGTATATCCGCTTGGCATTTTGTTTAAGAACACAATTTGCCAATGCATGAGAGGAGAAGGAGGATTGCGCCGGTCCGTTTAGGTCCATAATGGGAATGAATTCCAATGCAAAGTGTTGTGCATTAAATGCAGGGTTTCACGTAAATCGAGATAGAGGTCTAGAGGAGGCCTATGTTTGATGGAGATGATTTGACAGTCGTTTTTAGGTAATTCGACGATGCAAATATAATGACAATGTCTATTCTTGTAGCAGAGCTTCATATCAACAAGCTAAGTTCTAGAGAAGCCAATGTAAGCATGCTTTTCATTATGTTGTTTTTTCATTAAATGTTGCAGCATAACAAGTGTGTTACAGGTCTGAAAGAGCATGGAGGGGCTACAGTAAGGAAGCAAGATCAACCTATTCCTTCTATATCTTCTTTTCTTCTCTTCTTCCACATAAAACCAATTAGTTACATGTGATAGAGAAATTGTAGCACTTGCATGATAAGTGGCCAACGAAGAAGCTCTAAATATCATAGTTTCGGGATCTTTGTATGGGCTGCATATATGCTTGGATCTGAGCAGTAGATCTAAGGCACTTTATGGCTCCATGATGATGGGGGTCATCTTTTATTCTTCCTCTTTTTATGTATTGAGTATGTGGGAATGATGTCCATGTCAACATCATGGATGCCTCATGAGCATGAGAACTTATGAAGCTTGTATACATTCTTGATCACATTCCAATCTCTTCTTGTCATCACCGAAAAGGGACTTTGGCCTTACAACTTGTAAAGGAGAGCCATCATTACAACGAGGAGAATAAAGTGGTCAAGATTTGGAGCATGACCTAGAGACATAGCCCACATCGGGTGAACTCCGTTATCAAGGGAAGTGTCATATCCATTATGTGTATTATGTTCTTATGTTGCTTTTCCATGAATTGTCGCACATAGGATATTGAATGCAAACATGAAATATAAACACATAAGGAAACTAAAGAGGTTTTGATTCTCTTCAGATTCAATCTTATAAGACTTCAACTTTATCTTTAATTGCAAATTTCTCAAGTAAAATGATCTATAGCTGACCCTTTCAAGGAGTGATAGAATCAATAAAATATTGGAAACTAATCACCCCCGGGTTTAGATCATGTGGTATCAGAGAATGATTGATATCGATTGGAGGTGTTGAAGCTAAGGGTGGAAAGATCACCAAAACAATCATGGTTCGATGAGCTTCAGGAGCTCAACCAAATACTTCAAGCAGAGAATGCTAGATTGAAGACATTGTTGCATGTTGCAGAAGAAGAGAACCAAAGGTTGCAAGAGAAGTTGCAAGCCATGAAGATGCAAATAGGGGAAGGCTCTATGAATGAGACGGTGATAACACCATATTGTGACCATGGAAACTTAACCAATTATGGGTGTGAGAATGTCAATGCAAATTCATGCACACTGTTATCACTCCAGGAAACTCTCCTAGGTTGTATCTCAGAGATCCCTGGTAACTTAACCTTTTGTAACTATTTTCTCAATAACGGGTGTGGGTTTGGATCAAGATGAATATCTTAAATCACTAGATTGTATCATCAAGACAGTATAGATATATTTGTGCAATACAAGGCCTTTAAGAGCTATTATCAAATAGGTTTGTAAATCAAATGGATAAGAAAACCAATCAATTAACCAGAACATACATAAGCAATATATATGATGGGTCAAAAAACTAGCAAAGGATGCTTATGATTCTTGCTTAACAATCAAAAGTAAGATGATAGTTACCATGGGAACATTAAACATATAAAAAAGAATGATTTCAACTCATAGGCATAGACAAATATAAAAGAGAGTCTGACAATAACAATGAAAGAATCTTGCAGGCTTAATATATTAAAGAAAGTGTCTTTTTACAATAACAGTGGATTATAGAACTCAAAATTGAACCTCCCTCAGCCTCAAGGACCGAACCCCTCTGCTCAATGCTTCTCCAATGATATTTAAATAATATTTACAAATTAGTTTCAAGATCCTCAAAAGAAGGATCTGATAACCTTTTCTCCTATCTCAAATTCGAATTTGTGAGGTTGCTGGAAAATGCAGAAATTTCTGGAAATATGCTGATCTGAAATTGACCTATATCTCTCAAATAAAAGCAGATTTTGGAAAACTGAGAGATTTTTTTGTAGAAGAGCGCGTGGTGGTAAAAATCCTCTCTCACTTTCCAAAAATACCTTTCCATATGACCAGAATATGTCTCCAAATAAACTGACTAAAACAGGAAAAACCAGATTTCCAAATCTAGTCATATTCCTAAATTTTATGATTTGATTCCTAGAAGGTTTCCATTGATGAAATGAAGTTCCACTTGCACCCATGAATGATATTTGATAATATATTTGAGTAATAGTCATCATCTTCTCTTGAATAAACTTTTGCCAAGTCGAATTTTGACTTTTTGACCAAAATCTGTGCATTTTTACCCAAAAATAGAAAGGCAACTTAATATTCTTGCCTTGTCATCTACCTCAAAAGATGAAAAGGGATGATGATATGTATTAATTTAATTATTATATATCATTAGAAACCACCCTCAAGGCATCTATATCAAAAAACATCGATCTGGGAAAAAAGAAGAACAATCTGCAATTTTCTGCGCTTTCGTTGGCTAAGATGCCAAAACTTCTGGCATGTTAGCCACCGAAAGATCTGCTTTCGGTGGCTAAGGGAAGCTGAAAAATCCTGCCTAAGCCACCGAAAGATATTTTTTTAAATAGTCTTAAAAATTGCATTTCTTGAAACTTTCAAACTTCAGATCTGTTCTCCAAGGTTCTCTGCAGTTGTTGCAAGGTAGTTTCCGCTTTAGACATTATGGTCTAACTTCTGCATGCCCAAGTCAATTATCTTATAGGAATAACTTCACCCAACTATGAGTGTTCTCTTAGACGACCTGTTTATTTATCTACTAGATTTAACCACTTGCATAATTTTCTTGTTTTATAACATCATTGAAAACCTGTTACAGCTGATTCTATACAAAGAATAATAAGCAAGAAACCTTTCTCTGAATGAAAGAAAACTTTGGTGCTCCTTTATCTATGAAGCAATGGTTGTACAAGGGATTTTCCAAGATTAATAACACTTAGAAGATCTCTTGAAACCATTTTAAAATCCTTCATACCTGAAAATGATGATAAAATAACATCAAAACCGCCAAATTTTTTAAAACGATGCCTTACCTTGCGGGGGACTTTTGACTACTTTCCTGAGCTCTAAATTCAGATCTGAAAGTACCATTGGAAATATTAGGATGTCTAGTTGTCAATCAACTATTTGAACGTGTGAAACGACCTCTCCACGACTGTGAAAATTGAGTTTTCCCAAGGCAGTTTATCATTTGAAAAACCTGCACTTTCGGTGGACTAGCCCTGAATTTTGCATTTAAGCCACCGGAAGCTAGGCTTTCGATGGCTAATGAACAGTTGAAATGTTCGCCTAAGCCACCGAAACCTGAGATTCGAATTTTTTGAAATAAAAACAAAACCAAATGTTTTTCAAACTTTATTACATGCATAAAGCTCTCAAAAATGAGCCTTAGAAAATTTAGAAATGAATTTTTCGATGACTTCCTATCACCTTAAATAAACAAATTTGATTGTGTTATTTGAGGAGATAAGACACAATTTTTCAAGCAAATGAAGATGAACTACATGCATCCAAAAACCAAGGAGGATCCCTAGAAGCTTCTTCCATTGATCCTTCTGACCAAGAACAACTGGACACACCTTAAAAAGTAGACCAAGAGTCCCAGTCTAAGGTGGAGGTAAATAAACCATGTGTAGTTCCTTTCTTTATTAATGCTGATGGATATTTTGAAATCCTTGAACAACATGCTTGTTACATCGACTTACAGTTGATGAGAAAAATGGGATAAGAAGGAGGTGGCCTTGGAGCCAATGGCCAAGGTATTGTGGATCCCATCGAGGCAGTGGTTTGGCGTCGATATGTCGGGATAGGATATGTGCCAAAGGATGTTGGAGAAATATCCAAAACCATTCTGGAAGAAGACCCCAGGAGAGTCACTGAGACTCCAGAAGTCAACAGTTCATCAAGAGATGAAATTGATTCAGTGTAGGCCGAGAGCATAGCTTCTCATGATCGAGGATTCGAGACCTCTCCAGGCAGAGATGAGAATCATAATGGTAGAGTTGATACCAACTCTTATTTCCATTCTGACTCCAGAGGAAACTCACCAAGGTATAAGAAATCTCAAAACTATAAAATTCCATTTGATTATAAGCATGTTAATCATATAAAATAGAGCTTGTGGCATCAAATACCATGTATGTTTTTTGGATTGAATAACCATGCAGTGTCCCAGTGTTGGAAGACAAAATCCTTGTGCATGAATTTTATGGAAACCAGGAGAAGGATGAGGATGGAAGATTTCTTTCCACGCACGGAAAAGAATAGGGGAAATGCACCTATGAAGGAGAAAGGCTACTGCAACCATTGTAGAAGGGATGGGAATCATGAGGCCACTTGTTGGGCCTTACATCCATATATACGCCAAAAGAGGAACAAGAAGACCAGGCAAACATCTCCGAGGGAGACATCCAGTCAGGCAGTGTTGTAGGGAAATCCACCACCAGAAGCAAACCAACTACCAAAGAAAGGACAACTCGGTAAAGAGGACATGTTCGGCATAATGACTGAACGAATGGGGAAAATCATTGAGTTAGTCGAGAGTGGCCATATTTTTAAATCACATGTTACGATTCAGACCCCATAGGAGGGTATTGTGTAAAAGTGATAATTGTTGATATCACTTATTTTCTGGCACATGTTGATATTGTTACGCCTTGTGAGGTAGTTTGGGTATGGGTTCCTTATTGTAAGTCCAATGGACATGAAACTTATAATGTAAATAATTTTGGGGACCAAAAGTCCTTTCAGTTGGGAGGCGTGATCTAGATGGATCTAAGGAACATCACAAAAGTTTCAGAGGTGTCCCAGGAGGCTCAAAATGGCCTCAACAGACAAAGAAAGGGAAAACATTTAAAGTGTCCAAAACTTGGTAAAAATGGCATGATCGCTAAGAGTGCTTCACAAGATTTCTAACAACGCAAACAAATCATCAAATAGAGTTACGGATCAAAATATATTTGTGGTCAAAGTTTGGTCAACCTAGCCCAGTTAGCAGGGGATGAGTCGACATTCGTACTGCTGACGTTAGCATCTATATAGAATGCATGGCAGGAGCAGGAAGGAGACACATTTCATGTTTATGTCAGCATGACACTGACATGATGATGTGGCAACACCAGAGGCTGCCACATGTCACCCAGTTTTGGAATTTTTCAGGACGATTCATGGAACAATCAGATTGTGCCACGTGGTAGTCCATACAGTGACGTGGAAATCCATACAGTGATGTGGAAGTCTGTACAGTGATGTGGCAGGATGACATGGAAATCCATACAGTGGCGTGGTAGGATGACGTGGCCGGATGATGTGGCATCCATACAGACACGTGGCATGTGACTATGTAGTCCGTACAAACACGTGGCTTCCTCCAGAAGCACTATGTGGCAATGTATGACTAGGCCAATAGGGAAGTGATGTCATTTCCATGTGGAAGAATGACTGGGCATCCAGGTGGGATAATCCAAGGATTCCACGTGGCCTAATCAGAGGGAACCATGTGGCACCACCGAAATGCCCAAGGAGGGCCTGTGACCAAATTCAAAAAAATAAATATAAAAACGACCCCCACCAAATCTGGCGGAGGTCTTTCCATATATGGCATATCCACCAAATTTAGAATTGACCACCAAAGTTAGCAACAGTTGTATTAGTACTCCAAAATGGGGAGCCCCACAGGCTTGACCCCAGGACCTCCCCCTACCCACATGCCTTAACAAATGTGCGCCAACCAACTCGGCCAATGGCCTAGTTGGTATATCCGCCCAGGATTTTGTTTAAGAACACAGTCCGCCAATGCACGAGAGGAGAATGAGGAGTGCGCCAGTCCGCCCAAGTCCGTATTGGGAACGAATTCCAATGCAAAGTGTTGTGCATTAAATGCAGGGTTGCACACAAATCAAGACAGAGGTCCATAAGAGGCCTGCAGGTGCCTATGTCCAATGGAGACGATTTGGCAGCCATTTTTAGGTAATTCGACGATGAAAATCCAATGGAAAGGTTTTTGTTTGTAGTAGAGCTTTAGATCAACAAGATAATTTCTAGAGATGCCAATGTAAGCATGCTTTTCATTATGTTGTTTTGTCATTAAATGTTGCAACATAAAAAGTGTGTTACAGGTATGAAAGAGCATGGAGTGGCTATAGAAAGGAAGCAAGATCAACCTATTCCTTCTATCTCTTCTTTTCTTCTCTTCTTCCACATAAAACCAATTAGTTACATGTGACAGAGAAATTGTCGCACTTGCATGATAGTGGACAACAAAGCAGTTCTAAATCTCGTAGTTTCAGGATCTTTGTATGGCTACATATATGCTTGGATCTTAGCAGTAGATCTAAGGCACTTTATGGCTCCATGATGATGGGGGTGATCTTTTATTCTTCCTCTTTTTATGTATTGAGTATGTGGGAATGATTTCCATGTTAGCATAATGGATGCCTCATGAGCATGAGAACTTGTGAAGTTTGTATACATTCCTTATCACATTCTGACCTCTTGTTGTTGTCACCTAAAAGGGACTTTGGCCTTACAACTTGTAAAGGAGAGACATCATTATAGCGAGGAGAATAAAGCAATCAATCTTTGGAGCATGACCTGGAGACGTATCCCACATCGGGTGAACTCCATTATCAAGGGAAGTGTCATATACATTATGTGTATTATGTTCTTATGTTTCTTTTCCATGAATTTCCGCACATAGGATATTAAAGGCAAGCATGACATATAAACACATAAGGAAACTAAAGAGGTTTTCATTCACTTTGGATTCAATCTTATAAGACTTAAACTTTACCTTTAATTGCAAATCGCTCAAGTAAAATGATCTATAGCTGACCCTTTGAAGGAGTGACAGAATCAATCAAATATTGGAAACTAATCACCCCCGGGTTCAGAATAGTAGTCATCACATCTCTACAAAGATAAGCTACCACCATTCTAGCAAGCTTATTTTCAGTCTGCATTTTACAGTTTTCAACATATTTCTTATTTAATAGAAGTCAAGTTTTATTGTATCTCAGTTATTGTTCATTGTGTCTCTGTGTTAATATTATAAATCTGTGGTTTCATTTCGTTCTACTCATCAATCCAAATCAATCTACTAGAAGGTTTCTTCTCTAGAATGTTCTTAGGTGGTAGGTAGTATCATATAAATAGGTGTAAGAAATGTAATGGGCATGGTTTAATATTATTGTATTTGGATCTTATCTCAATAAGAGGTTGCTCCCTTGAAGAGGCAAGTGAACACGAGAGGATCCCATCCATAAAATGATCAATTTTAAGGTGTCCCCCTACATTAATGGTTTAATATTAATAAAGGTGGATTTCTTCTACATTGTTTGTGGGTATTTTGTATGTGATTCTATATTTATATCTAAGGTACATAACAATTTGTATCATATCAATTTCTTGGGTCAAGAAAACATACAATTTTTCCTATTTTATAGGGTTTGAAAAGAAGAAGAAAAAAAAGGTTCGCGACAATCAAATAAATTCCTGTAGAATTTTTAGAAAAATGTGAATAAAAAACTTCTAGATTAGAATTATTTTTGTAAAAGAAACCAATTTTAAAAAAACAATCATCTTAATCGGAGTTCGCGAGGTCAAGATATCACTAATTTAAAATCAACAAGTTTCAGGGTTTTCTGAGGATGACCACATGATTTGCAGGTTTCTGTAGCATTTGGTGCAAAAATTTCCAAAACCAGTTGTAGATCTAAGTTCCTCTCAACAAAAAAACCAATTTCAAAAAAACAATTGTTTGAATCAGACCTCCGGAAGTGAAGATATCATTAATTTAAAATCAATAATTTTTTCATGGTTTTTTCATGGCGATTGTGAGATATAGATCTCATAAATTTTAACAGAGTGCTCAGAATAATAACATATTAGCGCCATTGGATAAAATATTTTTAGGGGTTTCATTTGATATATTATATGTAGCTTTTCTGATCGACATGTAGTGTTGTACAACATCTGAAAATTTTCACTCTCAAACCCTCATAGGCATGAAGAATGAAGATATGACCATGTTATTAAAATCTATCTAAGCTATTGAAAAGAAAAATAAATATCATTTTTTTATTATTATTATGGACACATACCCTTGCATAAAGGCTTAATATAATCAGGAAAAATATGCCTAATATGATTTCGAGAATGATGATGATGATGATTGGCATATGGATAGTTGTCATTTATGGGATGACAACTAATTTCATATTCTATATGATGACTCTACTCCATGTTATGTAGAAAACATTATTGAGGGAAAAAAGGAGCCTATTATGACTATAGTGTTCAATGTGCATATTCTACATTGATACAGTTCCTTCTATATTTAGCCTCAACCCTTTACACATATGTGGATTATCTTTTTGAGGATTATATTTATTTGAATCCCCATGCCATTAGTGGGTATTTTGAGTATATTCATTGATCATTCACAGATCTCGGGAGTTATCTTCAACACTCGTACATGGGACCCAGGTTTAAGGTGGAGCATGGACTACTTCAACATGGCGGATAACACTTGTACATGGGACGTTGGTTCTATGGCCTACTTCAGTACTATGGTCCACACTCATCCATGTGACCCTGGTATATCATTGTACTTCCTCACAAAAAACGTTGATGACATCATTTTTCTAAGGGGGATGGACTGTAGTATACCTAGGAGTGTAATGGGGGGTGGAAGGAGCCATAGTGGTAATAGTGGAGGTCATTCAAGGAAAGGAAAACTAGCTACACTATATTATTAAATAAGGCCCACTATGGAAATTATATTTATTTGATATATGTAATGAAGGCCATCATTAATAAATAAATCATATTGCATATTACAGTAGTGTGAACACATTAAATGTGATAAGGAATACCACATGGTTCCTTCTCTAGAATGTTCTTAGGTGGTAGGTTGTATTATATAGAGGTGTAAGAAATGTAGTGGGCATGGTTGGAGAGTATTGTATTTGGAGCTTAACTCATTACCCTGAGGTTTCCTCCTCAAAGAGGAAAGTGAATATGAGTGGATTCCTTCCATAAAATGATCAATTGTAAGGTGTTTCTCTACCTTAAGGGTTTCATATTAATAAAGGTGGATTTCTTCTATATTTTTTGTGGATATTTTGTATATGATTCCATATTCAGAACTAAGGTACATAATAACCTACATTCACAATATCTTCATTATACTTCATTACATTGCTTACACTTCTTTATATAATGATGTCTACCTCCCAAGAACATTATAGAGAACAAACATTCTAGTAAGCCTTATCTTTTCTATTGTTGGTAAGTAACTATTGTATTAACTATAAACAAAAT
>ML781679.1:503702-514514 GCA_009831015.1 Picea engelmannii | reverse complement strand
GACCGTTAAATATAGTTAAAATTTCTTTCAAAATAGTTAACATTTAACAAAAATGTGAAAACTCACATTAGAATTTGAATTGTAAAAATTGTTAAATTTGACTAGTGATTTAGTTTTTAAATTCTGCTATGTTTTTGCTCTTTTCTCTATATATTTTGAAATTTTGCTATGTTTTGTTTTTTTAGGAGTATATTTTTTGGGGATATTTACCCAAATTAGGCTAGATATTGTTGGATCTATAGGGTTTGAGTGGTTAAATCTGTATAATCCAAGTGCTTTAGAGGTTTTTCACCAGGTTGAATCCATTTCTGCAGTTTTAAATGCAATTTAAATAATAGAAAGTTATGATTTGGTGTTGATTTATGTTGATTCTTGGGAGGAGAGAAAAAACCTAAAATTAAAAAACTCCAAATTCTAATATTTTCTTTTTTTTGTAAGTGAGTTTAAGAACCTGTATTGCTAAAGGGGGGTTATGATACAAAAAAGGGGAACTCCCTGGTCTGCCAAAAAGGAAACCAGGCCAGAGGTTCCCGAGTTGCGTTTTCTGAAATAGGCAACGGGTAGGACTGCACTGCCACCATGGGAAACCAGCCCGATCCTACCAAATCCAGTTTTTGACAGTATAAGCACAACATACATGAAAAAGATAACAAAAATAACAGTAACAGAAGCTGAGATTGACACAGGACTGACTCGACTGAGTTGACTGAATTGACCCGGCCCTTGTTCTCTTCCTTTTGGGGGACCATGCAAGTCTTTCTGATATGTGTTGACGCTCCTTTCCCATCGGCTGGCATGATGTCCATGTGATGGACGTAGTGCAGGTAGAGGTGGAATTGAGCAACCAACCGTTATAGCTTGGCTTTCTGGTTCATCTCGACCTCAGTTAGCAATTTGGTAATGGTTTCCAGACTGCTGAGGTGCCTCAAGACTTCGTTTAGCAATTTCGTGTGTTCCTTGTTGTTCTCCCGTCTAGCATCCTCCCTCTCCGAGCTCACTTTTCCAATCAACATCTTTGTTTGCCATGCCATCTCCACTGTTTTGTGGTAGAGGGTTTCCCTGGGCTGCATGGCTCCTGGGTGAGTTACCTAGTCTGCTTCCTGAGCCAGAGTATCCCATGATTTTCCCTTGCTCGTTTCGTTGATTGCCTTCTCCAGCTGGGTGATGGTTGTCTTTCCTTTCGGTGCAACGAGAGTATGAAAGGTGCCCTCCGCGGCTTTTGTTGCCTACTCCATCCTTGAAACCCGTCGAGGATTGTTTGAAGTTCCTTCCCACTGGGGGTTTCTTTTGTTGTTTGTTCGGTTCATACGCACCATCCTGTCTGACCTATGGCTGCTCCTTTGATGCGTTCTCAACCTGTTCATGTCTACCCGGGGGTTCCTCCTTTCCCTACCCTTGTGTCTTTTGGTAGCCTCTACAATTGCGCTCTTCTTTTTGCCTTTCTTCCTATTGTTTATTCTCTTATTGAACTTTCTCTCGTGCGGGCTCGTCCTTTCAATCATGGTCTGCTCGTAGAGGTGAGACTTCTCGTCCTTTTTCCCCATCACGGTACGTATGATCATGATGACTAGATCGTTATTCATGTACTGGCCCTTGCCCTTTCTCCCTTGATATCCTACTGGACATATCCTGTACTTGGTCCTTGGCGTGGTGGATCGAAATTCTAATATTGTCGATCTAATTAAGTGAAACAATTAGGGAAGTTGTAGCATCAACAATAGTTTATACAATTGACTTGAGAATACATACAAGAGGTCAATATGAAAAAGTTGCAATATATGTTGAGCCATATAATTATAGGATTGATTGTATAAACTATTGGTGATGCCATGTTAAGCTCAAAAATAGTTTATACAATAAAAAAAGTTGTAGCATCAACAATAGCTTATACAATTAATTGGGTAATTATTGTGAGATGTGTAATTACTTCCATAATAGTTATATTAATAATATAATTATAATTACTCCATTAATTATAAACATGGGAAGTGAGATGTGTAATTTCTTTGGAATTAAAAAAAAAACAATGTCACCCATAAATAAAATATTTCAATGAGAGAGATATAAAGTAATTGAAAGAAAAAAAAATTAGTATTCCATCAGTAGATGATTATTGAAAGGACAAAACTTCTTATTCCATACTTCAAATATTTCAATATCAACCTTATATATGTATGTATGTATGAAGCAACTGAAAGTAAAAAAATTCTTATGGTTACAACATTTTTAATGGTGTACTCATGTGTATTGGTTAAAATATTTTTAATGGTATGATATATATATATATATATATATATATATATATATATAAACATTTCAAATGATTTCTATTACAATGGTAAGTATGAGGGAGATGTGTAACTCATTCCACACACACAACCAATAAAATAAATAACTAACAAGATCAAGAACGAAAAGAACACTAGTGGAAAATGCACAAAGCCTCCTCTAACACTAGGACAGTTAGGGTAAGATAACGAACTAAGATTAAAGTTTTCAACATTCCCCCTTAATCTTAAGTTCGTTCTCACCTGAAAATCTGCCACTTCTTGAAAACTAGTAATGTGTTAACCTAATATTCAGAGGGCTTAATATCCTCTCTGAACTCTGAAAGAAGCTAATGTCTTCTACTAATTGGTGGTTTCAGGATGACCACAAACCAATTTGGTGGTTTTGGGATGACCACAAACCAATATGATGGTTTCGAGATGACCACAAACCAAATATCTAGCAGAAGTTGATGTATTCTACTAAATGGTATGGTTTTAAATTAACCATAAACTAACCAAGAAAAGGGTTGAAATCAACAACTACAAATGTTGATGATGCTCTATGAAAATATAATAAGCAGAACTTCATGTCTTATGTTTAATTAGTGGTTTTAAGATAACCACAAACTATCAACAGCTCAAGGATAAAAAACTATGAATAGTTTCAGTATTACCACAAACAATATCAACAACAATATGTTCAGGAACAAGGTTGCATACTAAGAACTGGGTTGCATACTTGATCATCTATTCACAGGCTCTAAAACAAACTTGGAACTCGACTTAAAACTTTAGATTTCCTCCCGTGTCAGGGACAAGAAGTTCAAATTCCCTTGACCTTAATGCATATTCTTTCCACAATGCATACACGAATGAAGATCCAAAACATTGATCTTTCATATGTCCAACTTTATCAATGGAAAGAGGGCTTCTTGCAATTCCACCCTTTTACAATAATCCAACTCGACAATAGAAAATTTAAACTCAACAGAAGGGTGTTTGGCTTCAACTAAAAAAGAACTCAATTACAATCATAATTCAATTCAACAATATGTGCTACTTACCAAAGGAACAACAATAAGTATCACAAATTGCAAGTCATTAAATTCTGAATCGACACTAATCTATAAATAAAAAATTGCAAGTCATAAAATTTTGAACAGACACAAGTCTAGAATGCAGGAGTTGAATTATTATGTAAGTCATAAAATAATGAATAGACACAAGTCTAGAATGCAGGAGTTGAATTATTCTTCAAAATTTTCGATAGTGTGTATGTAAATCTCTGAAATCTTTAGACATTGGTTTGATCTCTAGTATTGTCAATGGTGTGTATGTAAATATCTGAAATATTTAGACATTGGCTTGATCTCTAGTTACACAGGCTCAACTAGCGGCTCATAAACTTCTATTCCCCGAACATGAAGCTTTAATAAAACAAAAAAAATGGTAGCCACTTTCTTTACAGCGATGGCTCTAAATTTTTTTTATGAGAACAAAGACACATGAGCTCCTTCACAAGGGGTTCTTCCCACATAGAAAACAATTTGCAAGCAATGACGACACATGATTCCTCTTGGCGGCTTCTTCACATTCAATATTTTTGTACTTCTAGTAATATTCTCACGTGTGCAAGGTACGCCTTTGCAACTCAAGCTATGTATCAATACTTCAATAGTTTTCCAATTGAATAAAATTAAAAAATACCATGTAGGGTTTAATTCCCGACATAAATTTTAAAACATTACTTTCAATTTACTTTTATCTTTTTACTCATTTTATTTCTTTACATATGAAATAAATAAATATTGCATCTTCCTTCAATATTAAAAATAAAACTTCCTCCTTTAAAATAAAATATTTCTTTGTAAATGTCGTCCTCCTTCAATTTCAGTGAACTCATTTTTTTTTTATTTCTTTATAAAAACCAAAATAAATCTCTCAAACCACTTTTTAAATTTAAATAAACAGTCACCACTTTACTTCATTTATTTCTTTAAAATAAAATAATGAATTTGGCCTCCTTTAAAATAATAAATTTTATTTTAAAAACTAATGCAAGCTTATGACTATCTCCAGATTCTGGATTCTTTTCCTCGTAGACTGACAATCCATTAAACCCAACTATGTTTTTCTTTGCCTTGGTATCTCTGTGCCTCTCCATGCAATCCACAACCATTTATCGCTCATAATTTCCTATCTATCTATCTATCTATCTATCTATCTATCTATCTATCTATCTATCTATCTATCTATCTATATATATATATATATATATATATATATATATATATATATATATATTTCTCCACAAAAACAAAAGTGCATACTTGCCAAAAAAATCAATCTTGATTTTGTTTTAATAATGGTACCTTCACCAACACCTCTTTCACGGAGGCTTACAAAGCCATTGGGTGTCTTCTCGAATTGAAAAAACTAGCAACTTTCTTCCACTAAATAAATCTTAGTTGATAAAGCGACTCCTCTTTTCCTGTGCATTAACATAACCCTCAACCTTCCTTTTCTATGCGTGGGTTCCTCTTCCTCAAGACCCTCACTGCACTTCAATTCCATGGAAAAACTACCATGGATCTCAATATTATCAGTACCTTAAGACCAAAGGTTCTCTAATAAACTAGCAAGCATGTAACATCATTTACATGCTCTAATAAACTACTAGGCCCATAAGATCATCTTCATGCTATGATACCACTGTTAAGAATACAACCAAGAAATTAAATAACTAACAACAAGATCAAGAAGGAAAAAAAGACGAGTGTAAATGGCACGAAGCCAATTCAATTAATATGTAAATCTATAATGTATATATAGTATTTTGGACACACCGACCACACTGAGAGGGGAGGGTGAATCAATGTAGGGATATTTTTACAACTCTTTCTTCCTTTAGTTAGCAATCACTTCAAACATTATTATTCATTCACAATTATCTACTTTCATATAACAAGATTCATTAGTGATAAAGAACTATGAACCATCGCCATAATGAATACAAAGAACACCATATATATATATATATGTGTGTGTGTGTGTGTGTGTGTGTGTGTGTGTGTGTGTGTAATATTTTTGTATTATGCTGTTGCATGAGACTACAATCTCTGGGGTTTATCAACACCAACTGAAAAGAGCACCAACTCCAAGAGAGAACCAACTCTCAAATACAAGACCCAACTTGCAGATCTCATCACCAACTGAGATGTGAGGAATCCAACTCTCAAGTACAAGACCATCTTGTAGATAGAAAACAAATTGTAAAAACATACATGACCTATCTATATTGCACCACATGTATGTACACGACCTTTCTATATTGCAGAATGCTTATGTATGCGATATGTCCTCTGTCAGTTTGCGTACACCTTCAGAAAGCTAGGGTTACTAGTTTTTTGCAACTTTGAAACTTTGTTGCCTATGTCATATCCACCTGTAATCCGTCATTGCATCCAACCTCTGCCATCTGTACCATGTCATTAATGAAGAATCTTCAACACCCTATGGATGTCCCTCATTCATACATCATCATATAGCACATATATCCCTCAACCATATCATAACTGTACCATACATAAGAATGTTGCTCACTCAGACAACCAACCAACATATACCATATGCAAATCTCACAACAACCATACCAAGAATACTTCAAGCATTCATCATACTATAAGCAAATCTAATCATCAAAAAAATATGTAATCATACCAAAATAGATTATCTGAATGTGTAGAATGATGACCTACAAACTTGCTTCAGACTCTAGAGACCTGGCACCAACAATTACTTAGGTTTTCATGACCTTTTCAGTTGTATGTGACCTCCCCTTCAATAGATCGCGGGTGTATGCAACCTCCTCCACTGCAACATGCGTACACTTCAAAAACTAGGGTTTTTCAGAAACTCCGATATTTTCACTGTCGACCCTCCTTTGCTACCTCAGACTTGTGTAACTTCATATGTATCAATGCTTCCCTGTAATTGAACCTTTCAAAAAATAATATATATTCAATATCCTCAAATAGTAGATAACAATAAGAGACCCTTACTCTCTTATTTATACTCTCCAAGTAGCTTCCTATATGGGTTATCTTCTAACCAACTTCCTTCTTTTATGGATAACTCAGTGCTAACCACGTTGTCCACTTACAACCACTTTATCCAAAAATATTAACTAACCACTTTGAGTTGCAAATAATTTATTTTTAATTATTTTCTTATTGCAACAACTTAACCCATGATTATCTCCTAGTTGCAACCATTTTGACTAGTCAACTTCTTCTAGGAGCTTCTAGAATAATTTGACTTATTTGACCTTCTAGGGGCTTCTAGAGAACTCACGAGGGTTCTCCAAATTTACTAAGACATATATCCTCAACCATGAGGAACTTTGTGACATACCACATATCACTGGAAATGACACGACATGTATTATACATCCATAATAGTCTCACCTGCAAATTCATTGATCTCCATTACATTATTCGTCAACCAAACTTGGGTTCCATAACCACACCTAGGGGTTTCTTGTAGAATTATTCAAAGCATCTTCCCATGAGGGACATGATTAGAGCTACGCCATAAGGGGACCACTTTGGATAATTCTCGATTTATATCCATCACGTCAACCCAATGAATTGTCCAAACCAACCAATTGTCCAACGATCTCGTCCACATATCTGGGGATTCCAGACTATGCTACTGGAAATAATCAAGGGTTTAAATCAATTTGTAAGGGTTGACATCAATCACCAAGGGTTGACATCAATCACCAAGGGTTGACATCAATGACAACCAACTATCCAATTGTCCATCAATCTAGACCAATTGTCTGACAATCTCCCCCTTTGGCATTGATGGCAACACCAACATTAATGGAAACACATTCATGAAAAAACTCATGCTCATACTCATCATTAATGTTTCTATATCTCCCCCTTTAACATCAATGGAAAAGGATATCTCCTTTTGGGGTTTTTCCTCTTGTCTAAATGCCTCTGTGCTCTCTCTCAAAGCATCTAACTCTCTCTCCATGCATCTAGTGAATCTCTCCCCCTTTGAAAAAGGATATCACTCTAATGCAATGTTGATGGCATGACTCATGCTCCCCTTGGAATCATCCTTTTGTAACTAATCATGGGAATAAATCCCCGTGTCAGTATGTCTCCCCTCGTCTTCTCTGGAAGATGTCATGCAATAATTGTGAACAATATGTTACCACTATAATACGCTTCTGCTGCAGATGTTGTTATTCTACTGGAATATTGATCAACTGCTCAATAATACTGCATCAAGAATACCATGATATTATCTTCCTTTGATGATCCTTGGACCTGTCTATGCATCATACAATGATCCATCAATCTATAACTGATGTTGTAACTCTCTCTATCACTATCAACTGATCATTGTCTCAACAACATGTATTTGATCATCAACCATCTAAACATGTGCCATACCATACATCAAGTTTATACATACATACTATCTCATAATATCAACAATGAATAGTGAATCATAAGCAAATAATCAACCATGTATAACCAAGCATCATCAACCAATGCATTAACCATGCACAAACCTGTATCAATAACTGTACCAACACAAGTGCATCAACTATACACAATACAACATGTACTAACAACCTGTCTCATCAATCTCATCAACCAAATCATATCTATTCACCAATATCAATCAAGAAGAAAACTCTCAACCATATGCACAATATTACCAAGATGCGCATCAACCAAGACTATTCAGAAACATCAACAAGATGTACCACAATCAATCATCCATAATACATATGCCAATAATAATACTACCAAGTGCCTCTAACAATGTATCAACTGTGTACCAATCATGCATCAACTATAGATCAAGCTATGACTCATCAAGATGTACCAACATCACCATACCATGTACCAACATCACCATACCATGTACCAACCATGTACATCAACACCATACCATATGTCATAAGATATCATCAATGAAGTGCCTCATCCATATGCCAAGAATATGTTCCAAATGTGTACCAAGCATATATCAAGATCATCATAAGATGCCTCTATCAATGTATCAATACGAATAACATCAACAACCATGCACCATGCCAAACATGTACTTGAAACAAGTGTCATATCACTCATGATATGCCTCAATCAAGTACCATAAATTGTCACAATAAATAAATATTATAATATAAAGACATCAAAATAATAAATAAAAGTAAAATTAAACATTAATGTAATAAAAGGTCATGACTAAAATTCACGAGTCTTCATAAAATATCATAGGGAATATATGTATATATATATATATATATATATATATATATATAGGCGGGTGTTATAACCCTAATTTGCACCAGACATGCTTACCTGGCATCAGGCCATCTCATATTCCTTCTTTGCCAAAACACTACTGAACGAATCTTCTTAAAAACCCCTTTTATAAAGGCCCATGCACCCTGCTCCATTACTGCACTCGTGTACACGCGAGCTGACCCAAGACACCCACGTGTACCTACAAAAGCACGAAAAAAGGAAAGTTGTTGATGGAACACACATCTTTGAGTAAGTTAACTAAACCTTTCGGTCATGCATGGCCAGTCATTCAACCAAATACCTAGCTCCTTCTAACCTATAAAAGAAGGGGTAGGGGTCCCATTTGAAAGAAGGAGAATCATAGTAAAGAAACTATACCCGATTAAGCATTCCCTTTGTCCCAACCTTTAGCCATCATTGTGCAAAGAGAAGTATAGAGAAAAGAAGTTGGAAGACAATGGAAGAAGAGTCCAGAACCAGGATCGAGGAGCAGTAGCCGACTTTATCATTGCAAGGTATCATTGTGAAGTTAATAAAAGAATTTCTTTTCCCATCCCACCATATGAGATTGTCATTATTGGAATATTGATTGTATGATTGATTAAATCTTTAACCCATTAGTTCATAGATCAAATTCATGTGGAGTTCTTTGTTTGTCTTTAGTGAATGCAGGTCAGCATTGGGAGGAGAGTTGCAGTCAAAGAACGACCAAGCGCGAAAAGGGATCGACATCAAACACGAAAAATAAGGTACACTAACTTAATCTCTTGAGCCTTGTATTTACCTATGAGTAATGGGGGTTTAGGCACGGGATGATGGTAAACTGTAAGAATATTTAGGTCATTTTTGCATGCATGATAAAACCCTTAGTGCTATTCCATAGGAGGGATTTCCCACCCACAATAGAATTGGCAACCATATTGGGGATCTCTAGGGTTTCTGGGAATTATTTTTCTTGGGTATATTTAAGAACTGGTTTCATTTCTGGTTTTTAAAGTTTCTACAAAAGTATGAGCTAACAGAGATTCTGGTCTTCCATACCATTTATCTCTGTTTCTTTGCTTGACTGCATTTTTTTTTTCTTCCAAGACCCATAGAGGTACATGCGGCATGTATAAGGTTTGCACGTGTGTACCCACACCCTACCTTCCCACAGCCTGCATGTACACGCTAGCTGAGGAAGTGTCAGTCGCATGTATGATTCTAGAAAATTTATTTTAGAGAGGCAGTCATCCTCTCCCCTGTCAGAAATAATCCTTCTCAGGGGTTTTCTAGAACTCTTTATAGTCTTTGTTGTTTGTAGTCTATAGCTTAGGTTTCACCTCAGGTTGGTTTGTTCTATGAAGTTTTCCTTGAATTGTTTTCTTTTTTCTATTAAAGTAAGTGTTTGAGTCTTCAAGAGATCCTGGTTCTCAGTACCAGTAGTCTCTTCCTAGGCTAGATTGCTTGTCCTTTCATTTGTCTTATAGTTTTAGAGATACACACGCCATGTATAAGGCCAACACGCGTGTACACGCGCCCTGACTTTACACAGCTCACGTGCACATGCTTGCTGTTGAGCTGTCAACAACGTGCCTGTGGAGAAAATTTTTGTTTAAAGGTGAGGCAGTCATCCTTTCCTTTGAAAAGAGTTATACCTCTCAGGTTTTTGGGTCTCTGTCATAGCGGTCAGTAACTTAGGTTTTATCACAGCAATAGCTTTCTTTTTCATTAAGAATTTTTCCTCAAAATTTTCTTTTTATAGGGTTTTTAGACAAGTGTGAGAGTCCAGTTTTTATTTGCTTGTGTGTTATTTTTAAAGTGACTCTTTGCGATCTGCGCTTAGGCCAGAAGTGTTCTTGGTTTTTACTTGTTGATATTTTTCCTTTTTGCTTTGTGAGCATTCAAATAAAATAAAATAAATATTTTATTTCTTTATTTGGTTAAATAGTGTTGGTTTGCATTAGTAACCAGGGAAAAGTCTTTGCTTTCATAAGTTCTTGACATTTTACTTAGAACATAAGTAGCTCGTAGTCGAGTGAAATTCTTCTTTGAGTTTGTTGTTTAAAGATCTTAGAAAAGTTTTAGTTTGAAAAGTTGTTTAAGATTTGAGTCAAGAAGAAGTTATTTTGTTTCCAGCTTTTTGTTTATTTTTCTTTCGTCTTTCAAACATCACTAGTTTCACTTTCATAACCTTTGACTTAAGACAAGCCATAAAAATTAAC
>ML781679.1:456332-479465 GCA_009831015.1 Picea engelmannii | reverse complement strand
TCAAGAAGATAATTTATATTAGGCTATTAGCCTCCAAGAGAAGAAGTCATCCAGAAATAATAATAATATACTGAACAGACACATACCCAGAAGGAGAAGTCGGCCCCAACAAAACTGGCAGGATTACTATAAATGCAGGGTGCCAGTTCTCATTTGTAGCATCTCAAAATTGCAGTTCTGCAGTTTGGTGTGCACTGCAGTTGCAGTCTTGTGCACAGGTTTGAAGGAAGAGCTAGTGCAGCTGCAGCAACAACAAGTTCTCAGTTTTGGCTTGAATATCTCTTGGCTAGGGTTTGGGACTATCTGATCAGTATTTTGTGTTGCGCTATCTTTGGAGAGAGGAGCACTACCCTTTGTTTGGCTATCTAGCCTAGGGTTTGCTTCCAGAGGAATTCTCAGTCAAGGTTAAGGTGCTCGGAGGGTGGCTTCGGCCAGTGGTTGGGTGACGAGGGTATCGTCAATGGTAAAACGAGCACACCATCTTCTATATTCTAACACATCGGTCATGAAGGCTTCTAGGCCTATCATCGGTTACACTGGAGCCACCTACACCGCCACTAAGGAGAAAGATAGACCAACAAGGGTCTTTTGAAGCGACCGGGTCACAGGAAACTGTACCCGACCAACATCCGGAGGAAATGACCGTTTTAGACCTTGGAGTGAAAGTTCTTGGTCCATCTGAAACTCCAACCACTAATCTTTTGACACCCATCATCGTACGGATTCACCCTTACGAGTGCCATACAGTGTCAGATGCAACAATGGAAACAAATGCTACCACTTCTTCTAGGAATTCTTCAATTCCCACTACGGTTGTCACCACAGGGGATATTCCACCTCCTAACTCACCGTCATTAGTCTAAGCCACCACGGTTTTGAACACCTCTACCTCGAGCAGTGGTCCAATCTCATCTATGGAGGTGACCACTGCCCCTTTCACACCAAGTGAGACAGACCCTCCGTTCTCATACTGGATGCCTAGCTCAGGTACAAGTCCTGTACTTTCCTACTCCACTTTACAGACTTTAGGTCTTGGGGTAGGGAGCTCTAACACTCCTCTGCAAGGACATATGGGGGGCACTTCAGCTCCTTTTAACGCTTTCCCTTATGGTGGAGGTCATATACCTCCTTCATCCCCTTCGCTCGGTGGCACCCACTAGCAATCCTCCGGGCCACCCACACACCATAGTTTATTTGGAGCAGGGAGTCAAGGACCACCTTCTCATAATATGTCGGTAGGTTCGACATCATTTTCTTTGTTCGGTGTGTTTGGTAACAATGATTTCTCGTCAACTGATTTCCCGACTGGGGGAAACCCTGGTTACGGACAACCTATTCCTATGCAGGGTACTATTCCTGCACAGGGGGAAAACCCAGGAACTTCTTCCGCATCAGGACCTTGGAATTATTAGCAGGGATCAGTTCCCTCATTAGGAATGTCAATCTGGGGCAATTCTTTTCACAACCAATGGAACCCCGGACAAGGCACTATGCCTATGCCAATGGGATCGGCATGCGGCAACCCTTCCCAAATTCCTCCGAATGTAATGCACGCCCAAACATCTACGTCCTATTTTGGGAATCAGTCGATGATGTCTCCTCACACGGAGAATCTGTACGTTGGTCATGGCCATGGTTTTTACCAGAATTCAGGCCAGCAGCCGAACTTTTCCTGGCAACCTGGTGCCTGTCAAACTCCAGGTCTCTTTTTCCATGGTTATCACCAACAACCCAAACTACCTTTCCTGGCAACTGTAATTATCCCAAGCCATTATGCAAGGATCATCACGGTTTTGGTATCTTTTTAAAACTTTTCTGAGTGAGGTATTTCGTCAAACACTTTGTTTTCCTACTTGTTTAGATGTGTTTACTTGCTGAATGGCCTCTTGATTTCGGCCTTAGGGTTTACTGAGGTGTTTATATGTGTGTATGCAAAAAATAACAAGAAGAGACAACCATGGAACATACCTCAACCATATGCAATATGATAGACAAGCCAAAACATCTCAAACTGCTTTTATTCATAAGATAGAAGAACCTGCTACAATGAAGATGCTGATTTGGAATGCTCAACAGATGGCCAAAGAGATAAACAATAGAGCTGCTACAAAATGCTCCTGCTAATACAAAATAAGCCTCCAAAGGTTGGATAAGAGATGAATACCAATGCCAAGTAGATCTAGGCCAAGTGTCAAACCCCAATGGAAGATGCCATGTCCTACCAGAATGCTGAAGCTCCTCAACAGTTCAGCCTTGGTGCTAAAGATGTCCAATCACCTCAAGAAAGATGCCAAATAGTAGATCGAGTGATGGCAAGAACAACCCAAGTGCCCGAATCTCCAAGATAGCTCTCACACACTGTAGTTATGAAACCCTCCACTAAATGGTGTGCCCCCCTGGATGCCTGAAACCCTAGATAATTCGGCCAAGGTGAATGAGCTCTCCAAACCTCCTGAAACTCTCCAAAATGATAGATCAGGATGCTGCAATGAAAAACCAAGTGCTCAAATCATCAAAATTATTTCTAGATCCTTATATCTAGCTGCCCTCCAAATGATGGTGCGCCCTCCTCTTAGGGAAATCGTCCCTCTCTCAATGTCAATCAATCCTCCATAAGAATTCCTCCAAAAATATCCAATAATAGTGCTATGGTACCTGCAAGGAAAACCCAATACCTGGAATTTCTCAAATCCCTTCTCCTCAGCTAGAATGAATCCTCTCTCAATGGATGGTGCCCCCCTCTTGCTGGAAACCATCAACTAGTGTGCCCTCTCTCTATCTTCACATGAAACTGATGTAGAATTCCCCTGCAACTGAGTAGATATGGAACTAGAATGGTGTGGGAGCATATTGCATCTACGAGACCAATCTTGGGACAAGGTAGGTGGAATCTTTCACAACCGAATCATCCTCTAGGGTTTGTTAAGTCAAAACCCTCAAAACCCCCAATGTTGGGCTCACTAGCTAGAAGCCAGATATCAAAATAAGATCATACCTGAATGAATGAGTAGAGGCCCTTGAATTTCCTTTATACTTTTTGGCTCACCTTGTCCCTCCAAAGTGACTTTCATTTTATTAATATTTAATTAATTAATTAAATCACTTTAATTAATTAATTAACCCTTTTACCTCTGAAAATATCCTTATGTCTCCTTGTGGCTTCCCTGGCCACTAAAAGTCACTTCTAGCCATCCCACCCTGTAGCGTTTCTCCTCCCGATTCCAATGAGTTATTACACTGATAGTTTCCTCCAAGTAATGTGCCCAAAATGACCTCTTCAGTGATTTCAATTAACTTATAGCTCAAAATAGTCAAAATCATGGAAATCGTCAGAATGCAACGAAACCAAAACCAACCTGTGCGGAATGGCTCATAATGATGGAATATGATGATCAATGCAAGTTGTACCCCAAAATGCCTCTCAAATACCATTGTACTCGCTATAACATCCATTTGGCTACTCTGGTCATCATAAGTCTTTGCACTGTGATGATGTCCCAAAGTGGGGACATTACAGTCCTCCCTATTAGAAAATTGCTTGTCCTCAAGCAATACCCGAATCCCTCCAAGCAAAAGACCAGGATCCCATGTCCTCCTGTGAAGTACAAAGTAGAACCCATCGAAATTCGAATGATAGTATACTCCACCCCTTGGATCCCATATCAAGAAGTGAACTGCAATACTCTACGAAGCATAGTCCTAAAAGATATCAACCCTGTGAACCTCCTGCACATGACACATGGCCTCATCTCGGAATGAGTCCATCCTCCAAATCTCTACCAAGATCCACATGGCCTCCATCAAGTGCACATGTTGATGCTAGAATGAGGTACTGCAAGACCTCCTTGAGACACCTGCAAGAGATGTGCTCCTCTCAAAACTGAAGCTCAATGGAAAGTTAGAATAACTTTCCCCTGCAATGGTCCACTCTCTCCTGTGAATTAGTGAAATGCCCAATCCTGCAATCCCTGGATCCCATGCTAATCTATGTCGAAGATCACCATGCTAGCCCTGCACTACTCTGACCATGACTATCTGCCCCCTGCATACATCATGAATCCTCCTCTCCTGGGTCCTCCAGCTGAAATACCTGTGACCATTGGACCTGCTATCCAGAAATTGTATTAGTAAAGACATCTCTGTAGAGGAAGTACCCATCCAAACATATCCATGCCCTATCATGATGATCATGAGGGAGAAAAGGTCTTGCCCCATAGGACAAGTACCTGCAGCCCCCCTCCAAACCAACCCAAGGTGGAGTGTGTGGCTCTCTGGTGCCACCTGGGTCATCATGTAGTGAAACATCCTACTAACCAAGTGAACTCCTGAATCCCATGGAAAACTTGGAAGTTTATCACTTCTTGTCTCTGCTAGCTACTCCTATGCTGGACTGATCACTCTCAGAAGCCCTCTATGCTCATCTGTCATCACCTGGTCTATGATACTCACCATCACGCACCACGGTCCCAACTGTTGTATGCCATAAAAGTACTCCTGTCATGTAGTCTCGACCTACTCCTAGGAGCGTGGTTAAGGGAATTAAGGGCGTGCACGTGTGCGGGCCTGTCGGTTGAACAGGTGCACACATGTGTGTGCCTGTAGAGTGAATAGGCACGCTTGAGAGCACGCCTGTGTAGTGAATAGGTGCGCACTCATGCACGCATGTGTAGTGAACATGTGCGCATATGTGCGCACATGTGGAGTGTATAGGCATGCATGTGTGCGCGCCTGTGGGTGAAAAAACCGCGCCATGGAGGCAAGGTTGACAGGTATAAAACGTGTCTTTTTTGATGTTTTTGATTTTCCATGGGGTGACATAGGACGGTTTTGTGTTGTGTAGGTGAGCTGTGTGAACGATCCCGGTTGGTTGGCAAAAGCGGGATTGGTCCCAGCTGCGAGACGCCATGGTTATTGAGGAGCCAGGCGTACGTGCGACTTTGGCAGCCTCTGGGCTGCTAAAGTTCTTTGAGTTCCCCTTGATATGGGTGCAGGAGTATCTCTTGTAGTTTCTTATCCAGATGTGGAGTCCGGACTTGCACTGCTTCATAGTGTGGGGAAAGCAGATTCCCTTCACTGTGGTGGAGGATGTGTATTTTCTGACTGGGCTCCCATTTTAGGGAACGCCCTTACCGACAGAGTCGGTGCTTCCTAGGGATACACCGCTCATGACGGTGGGCCGGAGATATTGTTTGGGGCTGAACTATATGTCTGGCACAGTGGTGAGCATCGGGGAGATGGATGCCCTAGCACATCGCTGCATAGCAGTGATGATTGTGAGAGTGTATAGTTCACTGGCGATGCAGCAGATCAGTGGTGGCCAGCTGAGGGTGATGGAGAGAGTGTTGGCCTGCAAGCATTTTGCCTAGGGGATTATGCTGCACTCGAGGATAGTGGGGTAGTTGGACCACTGTCGGTCCATGGATACGGGGGAGTTTTCCTTTGGGTCCATCCTAGGGGCCTGGTTTCTGGAGAGGGTGTCAATGTTGCGCCCTAGGATTCTATTGGGTGCGCCAGGGGTGCGAGAGTCGCGGCTGAGGCGGTGGTCGACCGTGTTGATTCTCCATGGTGGTGGTGAGGGTGGCCACTTCTTCACTACAGAGGAGACACAGGTATGGTGGAAGATGTCGCAGGTGATACTACGGTACCCCTATGCCGGGGTTGACTTCCGGGATGATCCAGACATGGTGCTACCTCCAGGGGAGGTGTTTGACCACTGAGGTATGTTGATTGATGATGTTGATATGTATGTTTTTGTGTTTTTTGAGATAGCATGCCTTATGTATATGATATAGATGCTGATACTATCTATTGTTTGTTTGCATGTGCAGAAGTGGCACATCATGATCACGATGTGGATATGCAGAGAGTGTCGTCTCGTCAGGAGCCGGAGAGACTGCCGCGGGGAGAGAGACGTCGACAAGAGGATGCCGCGGCGCGACCTGCTGAGCCGGAGAGGGCAGCGAGGAGACATCGGTTTGATGAACCTGGTGCTGGGCCATCACACGCTCCTCTGACAGCGGTCGGAGTGGATTTTGAGGACATACGCTGTCGTCTGGAGGCAGTGTTACAGGATGTGCCTAAGGGCATATGGTCTCACATCCAAGATGAGGCTTTCCTGGAGGAGTGTGTGGGGGTGCCGCCGCCATGGCGAGCCATAGTACGATGAGAAGCAGTGGCTGCTGTGATGACGACCGAACGACTGCTGCTGGGGCAGGAGGGGCCGGTGGGGGGGGCCACCACCTCCTGGGGTAGGTGGTGGTGGGCCACCACTGCCTGAGGGAGGAGCAGGCGGTGGTGCTCTTATGCATTGATGTATATATATATTTTTTTATATAGGCTGGTGAGCCCATTTTGTACCGTGGTGCTTCATTGGCCTGTGGATAGTTGTATTTTTGTATGTAAACAATTGGATGACACTGTGGACCTTTTGATATATACATGAGTATACATTTTGGAGATCTATGTGGTGTTTACATGTGTTTTGTTAATGTATTGATGATTTCTAACCTATATATGTGATGACAGTTTGTGTTATATGTTTATGTATGTGTAGAGGTAGCTTGATGTGATATATGCCAGTCTAACACAATATTAGCTAGGTTATCCGTAATTTGATTCAATTGTCTTGGAATATGTGTAAATGTAATGGAATCAAAATGTTGAGATAAAAGTCTAACCTGCAGGTATTTGCAAAAGAGGTAAGGATCACGGATGCGGTACACATTGTTGAGCTGGAGTACGACTAGTTGAGAGTCGAGGAAGATGCTAAGGTGACGAATACGATGATGCTGGGCATCAGCCAGGAGGCCAATGACGACCGTATATTCGTCTTGGTTGTTGGTTGCTGAACCCAAACATATCCCGCTCGAATGGAGCATTTTATGTGAGGGGGTGTAGACAGCCCAAGCAGCCGAAGCGAGATTTTGTGTCCAACGGCTGGCACCGTCAGCATAACCGATGTGGTACGCTAGTGGAGGAAGCATATTTCAATAGCACAAAGGATATTTTAGACGTGAGGGAGGGAAAAAAGATTAAAACTTCTATAAAAGAAAATAACCTAAAGTAGAATGACTATGTTTAAGCGTAAAATTTCTTGAGATACAACCCGTTGATGGGTTCTTTGAGAGAGAGGCCTTCAGGGGAGGCTAGGATGTATGTGCCTTTGGTGAGGCAATGTTGGATAATGTATGGGCCATGCCAGAGTGACTCGAATTTGCTGTGGCCAAAGGTATAATGAGCGATATTGTAAGCCAGGACGAGGTCGCATTTGCGAAATGAGCGAAGGTTGACATGGCGATCAAAGGTAGCCTTGGATCGTTTTTTAGCTGCCTCGTTGTTCTGTAAGGAAGATCGATGATCTTCATCCAGAGACTCCAAGTTCAACAAGTGCTGCTCCATTGGAGCAGTGTCGGGTAATAGCTCAATTGTGGTGCGTAAGGTGGGAATTTTGCACTCGATGGGAAGAGTGGCCTCAACCCCATGGACTAAATGAAATGGTGTGAAACCAGTAGCTGTTTTCATAGCCGTTTGGTAAGCCCATAGCACAGAAAATAACATATGATGCCAATTGGTTTTATGTTTATTAACCGTGCGCTGTAACATGGTCTTGAGGACTTTGTTAACTGCTTTGACCTGTCTGTTAGACTGAGGGTAATATGGTGAGGCAAACTCGTGAGAGAATCCTAACCGAGATGAGAGTTCAAAAAAGATCTCATTCTCGAAGTGTTTCCCATGATCAAAAACGAGTTGGAGGGGTACTCTGAAGTGGGATATGACGTGGTTAAAGAAAAAACACACTGCAGTGTCAGCGGTGTTGTTGAAAGTGGGCATAACTTCTGCCCATTTGGTGAAGTAATCAACGACGACAATGATGTATTTGTGACCATTGCTGGAGGGGGGATTACAAGTCATGAAGTCAATGCCCCATTTACAAAAAGGGCCGGCAGTAATGACAGGGTGAAGAAGAGTGGGGGGAGCTCGGGCTTTATTGGCGTAGAGATGGCATTGCTCACATCGTTTCGTGGCATGAATGCAATCATGAAACAAGGTAGGCCAAAAGTAACCATCTCGGATAATATTTTGAGCAGTGGATATGCCTGAAAGATGGCCCCCACATGCACCACTGTGGAAGTCGTTTAAGACTCTATCGGCCTCGTCAATAGTTAGGCATCGATGAAGAATGGTGTCGACACCCCGCCGGTATAGGATGTCTCCGATGAGGAGGTAGCGGGGGGCATGATGGCGAATACGACAACGATCATCTCGTGAAAGGTGGTGACTGAAATTTTGAGTGCGGAGATAGACAAGGAGGTCGCCATACCAAGGATCATCTGAAGTGATGTAAAAGAGATGTTCGTCGGGAAAGTCGGTGTTGAAGGGGGCATTGGTGGTGTCAGAGGGAAGGGCCGTGACAAGTTCGGTGAAAACAAGGGCCTTCTTACTCTTAGGTGTTGAGAACTCGAGGTCGTACTCCTGAAGTATAACGATCCATCGAGAAAATTTTCCATTAACTTGCCGACAACTAAGCAAGTACTGCATAGGGTTGGAATCTGCGACGACCCTTGTTGTGTGAAGCAAAATGTAGTGGCGTAGTTTCTAGACTACGAGGACGACTGCACGAGCAAGTTTCTCTTCGTGTTTATACTTCAAGGGTGGCCCTGAGAGGTTTTTACTAATGTAATAAATGACATGCTCACGATTTTCATCACCTATCTGGATGATAACTCCTACTACTGATACAGTTGATGCTGATACGTAGAGGATATAGTCACGATTGTAGTTAGGTGCACTAATTAAAGGTGCGTTCAAGAGGGCGGTTTTAAGATTGTCAAATGACTGTTGGGCATGGGCGTCCTAGTGAAAAGGGATGTCGTGACGTAGTAAGCAAAGGAAACCATGTGGACGTATGGCATAGTCTGGGACAAAGCGTGTAAGAAAGTTAGCTTTTCCCTGTAGGCTCTGAAGTTGGCGTAAATTCCGGGGAGGTGGAATTTCGGTGATAGCTTGGACTTTGAGGGGGTCCATGGTAATACCGCTTTGGGAAACAATAAAGCTGAGGAGGCACCCTGTGGTGACATAGAACATGCACTTGAGAGGATTCAAGTGGATGTTGTACTGGCGACACCGTTGAAAGATGATTCGTAAATCATCAAGATGATGGGTGGGTTTCTTGGATCGAGTTGTGAGGTCATCCAAGTAGGCGAGGATGATATGAGCCAGATCGTGAAAGATGTATGTCATAGCCCGCTGGAAAGTTGCGCCAGCATTATTTAAGCCAAACGACATGACACGATATGCAAAAGTACCCCAAGGGGTAGTGAATGCGGTTTTATACTGATCGGCGGGGTGAATTTGAATTTGATTATAACCAGAGAATCCGTCCATAAAGGATAGAGCCTTGTGGCCTGCACAGTCATCGATAATTTGATCGATGAAAGGCGTTGGAAAGTTGTCTTTGGGACACGCGTGATTGAGATCGTGAAAGTCTGTGAAAACACAGATAGTGCCCTGTTTGTTTTTAACGGGTAAATGGTTGGAAACCCATGAGGTATAGGCGATGGGGTAAATGAACCCGACAGTGCATAATTTGTCAATTTCGGCTTTGATAGCCACGGCCTTGGATGGGTGTAGCGGTCATTGTTTTTGGCGAACTGGTGTAATGTCAGGCAAGGTGTCGATGTGATGTTTGACAATAGAGGGATCGAGGCTAGGCATTTCCGTGTATGACCAGGCAAAAATATTCCTGTATTCTTGGAAGAGGGATTTATATGCGGTGATTTCCTGAGGAGTGCAAGAAACTCCAATTGTGATTTCTTCGACGATGCCATTTTTAATGGAAATGTCGATTTTAATGGTGGGGGAAATGTTGGCCATGTTGCCTTCTTCAAAAGCATTAGGGGCAGGAATGGGATTTTTGAACCAGTCGATAGGCCCTGATGGGATAAAATCCTTGGTTTCGACCGCGTAAATGGAATTTTGGTTAGGAGGCATGGAGGCTTCCTGTGGAGAGAAGAGTGTGCGATGGTGTAGCGCATCCCAGGGGAGGTCTGGGTGGTTTAAAACTTCGAGTATTTCCTTGTCGCATTGGAAGTGATGGGAATACAAGGGGTCATGAGGAGTGGTATCGGGGACAGTGGTCGTGTGGTTTCCCCCTGGTGAGGAAGAAGCAAGGGGAACAATGTTAGGAGATGGTGAGGGTTCACTCGACATAAACCATATATTGACGTACTGATGGGTACCCGTGGTGGTTGGGTGTAAAATGTCCGTAGGGGAATGAGCGAGAGAGTTGGGGGGGTTGGGGGGTGAATCCTCAGATAAGTGATCTAAGAACCATGGAGGCATTGGGAGGGCCTCGAGTTTGGGAGAAATGATATGAAAATTTGCTAGTGACGAGGTAATGTCACTTATCGTCTCTACGGGCCGTTGAAGTAGGGTCAATTGACATTTCCTGTATTCAAGGATCATGGGACACTGGTATGTAAAATGAGCTAATGAGTCGCAGAGAGAGAAAGGGCGTCTCATACGTTCATTGACTGAAGTGGTGACATAACGGATGTCCGTGATATTTGTTGAGGAGGATGTAGCAGGATTGGGGTTTCTCTGGAAGTTCTAGCATACGGTGGCTAATGTCTGTCGAAAGCGTGGCAGTGCTGGGAAATGGTGGGTATAATGGACATACTCTAAACATATAGCACAAGAATATTTGGTCCTCAACCCTTTACTACTGGAAGGGGGGTGGTAGTGGCTGGGCTGGCTGTAGTGGCGAGTGTTGGGGGAGTGTGATTGAGTGGAATCAAATTCCGTAACTCTAGTAGAGACGGGTAGTTGTTGGTTTGGTGTCCATCTTTCTCACATAGTGCACAAGGTGGTGGGATGCATGGAGGAAGTGGATCTGTGGTCTCCTTCTTCTTTCTCCTGCCCCAAGCTATGGCAGGGGGGTTAGTGAGTGGGGGTGTGGTTGGAGTAAGAATGGGAATCGTCATGGGGATTCCTTCTTTTTTGGGGGGAAGGGATGGTCGAGGGACCATCTCTGGTGGGTGTAAATACCAAACTGGGATTGCTAACACCATATTAGGTAGTGTGAGCATTGCGGCTACCTGAAAATATTCGATACCTAGTGGAGGGTAAAACAAGGGAATTTGAGTGATGGCTTGGGAAACTGTCTCCCAAAATGGGATGTGTCCTTGGGGAGAGGTGGAATCATGGACTGGTGGGGTCGATGAGTGTGCATGAGGTTCTTGAGGGGGGGGTTCTGCGACGAGTGGGACGTCAAATATGATAGAAGCTTCTGTAGGAGGAAGGGTATCCTCTGTGTGAGTTACGTTAGATGATATGATCCACACTTGATTGGAAGGATGAAGGAGTGGTGGTGCTCCATGGTATGTTCCTAATAAGGATGGATCTTTAAAAATCCCAGGACCCATCTCGACGAGTGGATATGTGTCATGGCTTGTGTGGATGAGAGGAAGAATGTTATCGATGTTGGCAAATGGATTAGGCTGGTAATGTGAGACTTGGTCAATAGTAACGATCTTCCCATTGTGAGGGAACATCATTGTCCGAAAGACAGAAGATGCCACTGCCTTCATAGCGTACATGTAGCTATGACCGGACAAGATATTATAATTGAGAGGGGCGTCGATAACTTCGATATCGATGAGAATAGTCTTGCCCCCGAGTTCGACGGGGAAATTTTGGAAGATCCCTTCAAGAGACGATGGTTGTCCATCATAAGCGCGTAATGTGATGGCGGAGGGTATGAGTTTCGGGGAACCAAGTTTCTGCCATACCATTTTGGACATAATGCATGTAGATGCACCTTCATCGATGATGCACCAATGAACTGTGAAGTTCCGTATTTTTACTGGTATTTGAAAATCGATCAAGGTGGGAAGGTGAGGTTCTCCACTATCAAGATCGAAGGTAATGAGTTGGGTATCTGTGGGGTCGACTGCCCCCAAGGTGGAAAGTAAGGATTTCCGCTGAGTAGGACAAGTCTGGAGGACCTCCAATACTGACATGGCAGCCGGGGATTGCGCTAAGTCGTCTACCAAACTATAGTTATGAGCTGCCCTAGCCTGTGGGTTGTGGACATTCCTACGCAATGGGATGTGAGGGATGCGAAGCATTGGTTCAGTGGAAGGGCGAGGAATCACCAACAGGTGTCCCGTCGGTGTAGGGTTTGTCTCTGGAGGGATGGGAGGAGACTCAGTGGGTGCATGATACTGACGATTACGTGTTTGCAGAAGGATTTCTTCCTCGCTTGTGAGGAGAATTGTGCGATCTGCTGGATTGTTGGGGTTGAGGTATTGTCCCACCTGAGGTGGAGGATGCTGTGTGTCCTGTTGGGTGTTTATCACACCTTGATGTGGAATAGGATTTTGCAGCACGACGGGAGGGGGTTGTTGCATGTATTGTTGTGGTGCCTGTTGAGGGGCAGGCGGTGTTGGAGAATGGGGAAGACTACCAGAGTCTTTCAACTGTTTGAAATCAGTGATTTGGGGGCAATGATGAGTATAATGGCTGAACTCACCACAAAGGTCACAAGGGAAGATATTTTTAACATTATTGTTATTTCTCCCTTGGCGTTTATTATTATTTCCCCCTTGGGGGTTTTGGTACCCTTGGTTCTGGTTGCTCCCGGTGGATTGGTGTTGTGGGGGTTGATTCCCGCCTTAACTTGGGTTGTTGTTATTCCTGTTCCATCCTTTCTTCTTGGCGTTGTTCGATGGATGGGTTGGATTGGTTGTATTCAGCTGTTCAAAATTTTGGTATTGTTGAACGATAGAGGGTTGAACAAAATTCACCCCCGCATGAGGATGTGGGGGAGCTAAGGGTTGTGGGGGACCAGGAAATGGGAAGTATGGATTCTGTGGTGGTAACGATCCATAAGGTACATATGAAGGCGTAGTGCTTTCTCTAGTACTATAAGCTGAGGTAGAGGGGGTAGCAGAGTTTGTTTGAATAGGTGGATGTATGGGGGGTGCCGGTGGTGGTCCACTAATGGGTGGAGGTATAGCAACATGGTATGGTTGTTGATAAGGGGGTTGGGGGTAATAAGAAGTTCCCCCGTATTCCAATGGGTATTGAGGTGTTCCATACATCGGTGGTAGGTGGGGTTGTGGACCGTGGTGAGTGGTGGCACCAATCAGTCTGTCTGCTGAGTGAGACATCCCAGGTTTGTCTTGGCCAAATGGTACAAGTTTTGGAAGATCAGGAAGTACAGTGTACAAGTACCCTGACTGTGCATAGATGAGGTCATATTGTTGGGCCTTACTGATGGCTTCCTCTTTAGATTGAGGGAAGGTGGAAGTTACATCCTTATCGAGGAGAGAGACAAGTGATCTAAGAAACCAGTCGAGACACTGTTGCTTGGTGGTTTCTTCTTTGCACAAACTACGTCACCTACGCCACTCGTGAATGTGGTCAGCGATATGTGTGGCTGAGGTTTGTTTGAAATTAGAAAGTAGTTCTAGACCATTTTCATGGAGGATTGGTAATTGGAAGAAGGTCAAGACTGCCTTGGCCAATGACTCAAAAGTTTCATGGGACCCTGATTTTTCTTCTACATACCATTTGGCCAATGGGCCAGTGAGTGTGCGTTGAAATAATCGTAGTCTGATCGAATCATCCATAATGCTATTGGAGGAGCACCATAGGTAAAAGGTCATGACATGGTTGGCAGGTGTTGACCCAAAAATCTTCTCTGGGCTCAACATGGTGTTTTACACAGTTACTTTTCCATAAACGCCCCTTGATGCTATGGTTCCAGTCAAAGACAGTGGCGGGGGTCATAGTTACTATGGCCTCTGCCCTTGAAAGAGTATCAGTTGTTTACTTTCAGGGATTTGTGGACCTTCCCATGACATTTATTCCTCATGTCAAGGCTATTTGATTCAGGGAATAAAACACTTCCAAGTAGTATGGATCAGGACAATCTTTTCAACGAGCTATCATGAGCTTGATTCTGAGTTAGTATGACCCATATGAGGCACGCAAAGTTAACGTCACCCGAATGGACAAAACCAATATCTGTGGCTTCCTGGTCTGATTCTGTTCAGATTATGGTATCAAAGGGAAAATCAAACCCTGGCATGGTGTAGGTAAGTGTGAGACCTTTCCAACGGTATATCCCGTGCTTGGTTTCGACCCCCGGTTGGTAAGAATGAGCCTTCGTAAGTTTATGACCACTTTTGGACATCAAATTGGTTGCAGTGATTCATCATTTAAAATTGGTTGGTAAAGTGTTATAAATCAGATATTCAGTGATTCCACACTGTAATAGACTCAGACACCTTTCCAACGACATCTTATTTTCCTCATTCCGACTCCAGATGGCCTGGTTAGAGCTGTCACAAGTTGGCCAATAATTTTAGGCAAAAATGGGTCCACCAACTCACATGACAGGGTTTCATAACAGCTAATACAGTCATAAATGACCCTAGCACAAAATTATATTGTCACCTCATCAAATTAATCGTCGATACCTTTCCAACGGTACCTCAGTTTCCTCGATTGGATATCGTATGACGATTTGGCACCTTTCGCAAGATTAGGTGTCATGTGGGCCCACCAGCAAGTCAGGGGTTTTTAAGTGACCACTGTTCCAGGCTGAATTTGAAGGCTAAGGAGGCATTATCTCAAGTTTGTGATGACATATTCCTGATGTCCTCGTCAATACCTTTCTAATGATGTGACTTGCGTCCGATTCTGACTCCGTCTCTCCAGTCAACATTTTTGGGCTGAGACAGCTGCAGCAGAGTCAAAGTCAAAGTCAAAGTCAAACTTTGACTTGCACAAAATTCCAAAAATATTAAAAAATTAAAAAAAAAAATTATTAAACATTTTCAGAAAAAATTGGAAATTTGGGGAATGGGCACGTAGCCTCATGCAAAATGGGGAAATTTGGTTTTTTTTTGAAAAAATTGAAAAAAAACAAAACCTCCCTTCTCCTCTCTCCCAAACCATTTTGGCAATTTGGCAGAGGAGGGATAGCTCTGCAACAGAAGTCATGGAAGAAAAGGGATGTTTTTGACAGCAGGAGCAGTGCAGCAGTGGTCAGCCAGTTTTCATGTTGTCATTTCGAAGCCATGGACCAGGTAACCCATTATGCTAATTTCCCAAAAAACCAAAAAGATATGTTGGTTGTTTTGAGGTTCTGCAAGGAGAAATTGGGGTTTGTTTGCCTATTTAAATGATGATAATGGTTGCTGGTTCAAAATTAGTTTTTTTTGCTGGTTGTTGAGTTCATTCAGATTCTCTGTGTGCTGAAAGATTTAAAGGAGAGGGGATTTGAACCCCTCTTGGGCATTCTTCCCAAGCCTCCATGGCTCCTTTAGAATTTAAAAAGTATGAAGCTATCTACTGGAGGTTACAAGCCTGGGCATGTCACTGGAGATCCCTGCCCTTTGAACCCTAGCCCTCCCATTTTCCTTTGCCCAGAAAGCTCAAAAAACTCCCCAGAAATCCAAGTGGAAGGCAGGGGGTTTGAACCCAAAACCTCTCGTTCAATTTATTCACCAAAAAACCCACTTTGCTATGGTTTTCGAATTTTAATTTTTGGGTGGCTGGCCGCCCGTCCACCACCTGGGCGCCACCACCACCACCGCGTGTAACCATGCTCCATGCTTCCACACCTCCCTTGCGCGCGCAGCACCTTCGGCCCTCGGCCCTCACCTCCATTTCTCCTGCAGGCCGCACCATCTTTCTCCTCTCCATGGTGTGCACGCCCACTTCCCTCCACCCTCCACACAGCACCACGCACACCCCCACGTGCCCTCTACCAACTCCTATGCCGCACCTCCATCCAGATCCTACACCTCCTCCATGCCCGTCGGCTCCTCCTTTGACTCTTCGTTTGGTCGCATGGACGACCAGGGGCTGTCGGTGGGGGGGGGCTCGTTTAAAATTTCGTTTTAATTTTGGGTTTCAATTTTTGTGTAGTTTTTTATGTAAATTAAATTTGTTTTTGTTTAATTTTTAAATTTTATTATTTGTTTTTATTTTGGTTTTATTTTATATATAATATATATATATATATATATATATATATATATATATATATATATAATAAAATTAATATTAAAAATTTATAATAAATTTATTAAATTATTAATAAATTTTATTTACATAAGCTTAAACTATATAGTAAAATGAAATTCCCCCCCTAAGAGTCATTGGCCTTCTTGTTAATTGCATAAATTTCCGGTACGGAGGTGGATTTTCGCCCGTAAATAGTCAAAACGACCGGAACGAAGTCTAGAATACACCCATGCCATTCACCTCGGCAAATTCCACCCAGATTTTTAGTGACATGTCCCAAAGCGACAGTGACTCAATTTGGCCCTACAAGCATGCACCAGAAAGAGGCCTAATTGGGCCCTACAAACAACCCAGCCTTGGAACAAACAATTAAAGCTAAATTGGATAAGATGGAGGCATCCGGGGTCATTTACCATGTCCGTTACTCACAATGGGTATCTAATTTGGTTCCCGTTAGGAAGAAAACTGGTGATATTTGTTTATGTGTCGACTTTTGGCATTTGAATAGAGTGTCCCTAAAAGACAACTACCCCGTCCCACCTATGGAAGAGATTCTCCAACAAGTCTCCGGGTCTCAAATGATGTCTCTTTTAGATGGATTCTCAGGTTACAATCAGATATCCCTTGATCCTTCTGATAGTCATAAAACCACCTTCACCACTCGTTGGGGCACATATGCATATAACAAGATGCCTTTTGGATTGATTAATGTTGGGAACACCTTTCAACGTGCCATGGCCATTGCTTTCAGAGGGTTATTGGGTAAGGTTATTGTTGTTTACTTCGATGACCTCACAGTCTTTTCCAAAGAACAGGGTAGTCATTTTGATCACCTTAGGCAGGTCCTCCTTAGATGTCATAGGTTTGGCATATCTTTAAACCCTAAGAAGACCATTTTTGGTGTTATGGAGGGAAAATTTTTGGGTCACATCGTCTCTCCAGAAGTTGTAAAAGTTGATTCTAGGAGAGTGGTAGCAATCCAAAGGCTGCCCTTACCTACCAATAAAAAGGAAATACAATCTTTCCTTGGGAAGATAAATTTCCTGAAATGCTTCATTCCTGATTTTGCCCAAGTAGTTAAACCTCTAAATCAGCTTATGAAGAAAGACATTCGGTTCAAATGGGACCCCCCTACCTGCCAGGCTTTTGAAACCATTAAGCAATCCATTGCTTTTGCCCCTCTGCTAGTCAGTCCTGATCCCTCTAAATACTTTGTCATGTACACTAATTCGTCAGAAGAGACAATTTCTGCAATCTTGTTGCAAAAGGACCATGAGGAAAATCTTAGACCAATCGCCTTTGTGAGCCAAAATTTAAAACCCCACCAACTGAATTATTCTCCACTGGAGAAACATGGCTATTCCTTGTATAAAACATTGGAACAAGTTCAACATTACATCCAAGGCCATAAAGTTCAGGTTTTTGTGCCTACCTCACTCTTGGTCACTGCATTGAATCAAACTGAGTTGCATAGTAAGTGGTCCAAATGGATCATGCGTATGCAATAGTATGACTTGGAAATTAAGCCAACAAAAACCATTAGGGGTACAGGGTTAGCTGGGTTGTTAACCCAATCCCATCCCTCGGTCATAGTTGAACCACCTCAAGTAGATGACTTGATTGCTTTCGAAGAAGTGGTTAACGAAATTGAGTTATCCTCACAACCATGGTACGGACCTATCATATATTTCTTGATCAATGGTGTGTGCCCATCGGMCATGGATACTAAATCCAAACGAACACTTCGTTTACAAATTGTCTGATATGTTTTACAAGGTCAAATCCTTTACCGAAGAAACCTTGATGGGGTCTTATCACGATGCTTAACTCCTGATCAAGCCCAAATGGCACTTGAACAATGCCATTCCGGGGTTTGTGGAGGTCACTTTTCAGCCAAAACCACTGCAGCGAAAGTTCTACATGCAGGTTACTTTTGGCCTTCACTCCACAAAGATGCCCATTTACTTGTTCGGAAATGTGAAGCTTGCCAACGCTTCACTAGGAAGAAAAAGTTGGCTTCCTTACCTCTTAAAGCTATTGAAGTCCAAGTCCCTTTCGCAATATGGGGCATGGACTTTATTGCACCGATTTCACCGCCGTCCAGCGCTGGTCATGTATTCATCTTAACAGCCACAGACTACTTTACAAAGTGGGCTGAAGCAATCGCTCTTCGGAATGCTATGAGTCAACAAGTGGTAGAATTCGTTGAATGTAACATTTTATCCCATTTTGGGACCCCTGCTGAGATATTAACTGATAATGGATCAGCTTTCATGTCTGATGTCATGTTACACCTTGGTGTTACATACGGCATCCAACTTTTTTTATCTTCCACCTATTACCCCCAAGGTAATGGTTTGGCCGAATCAATGAATAAAAATCTGATTCGAATCCTTAAGAGGACAGTCAAGGATAACAAGCGTGATTGACACACGAAGTTAAACTTTGCTTTATGGGCTGATCGTATAACTCCAAAGACAACAACCGGTCAAAGTCCTTACACTCTGGTGTATGGCACTCCTACTGTCCTGCCTGTTCACTTACAAATTCCAGCCTTGAGGTTGGCTATTGCTGAGGCAGAAGATGATTTCCAACCCTTACAACATCGTTTAGACACACTCCTCGAATTAGAAGAGGTAAGAAAAGATGCATTCCAACACCTCCAGAAGAAGCAAGACATTGTTAAACATTCCTTTGATAAAAGAGCCACAATGGTAAATTACAAAGTAGGAGATGTTGTTTTATTATGGGACAAAGAACATGAGGCCCCATCCAAACATCACAAGTTTGATTCATTATGGTTGGGTCCTTACACAATCTACGAGGTCTTAGGGACAAATGCTTTTAGATTAAAAACCTTGGATGGCGAACCACTTCAATTCCCCGTGAATGGTTGTCACCTAAAGTTCTTTTATTCCTGACAGGCCTCGTCATCTTGTACATAAATCACCTTTCTTCTTTTCTTGTTTGTATCTATTCAACTTTTCATCCTCTTCTTGTTTGTATTTATTCAATGTTATGTATTCTCTTTCTTGGATGTATTTACTGTTACCTTTTCATGCTTGTACATTTTCCCATAGTTTCAGTATTAAGCCCTTTTTCCCTTAGTTCCAATTTTGGAGTATAATCCCTTTTTTGTTTTTCCATGGGTTGGTCTTTTCCATTTTAAATTGGTAGGTTGTCTTCTTTTGGGTTTTTCTAGTGTTCAATACGAAGGATATTGTCTTTATTTTTGGGTGGTTGCGTGGAAATACTGGATTCCTAGAATCTCTTTTACCATACTTGACATTTTGGGAAACTCTGTCTTAAAGTCATCTTAAATGGGTGTAATAATGGTTGTTAGTTCATCAAAGTCAACAAGGAAAGTCTAAGGAGGTAGCATATCATTCTCTGGTGAAGCTGAAAACCATGATGGCATGATGGCTTACATAGCTATGTGATTACAACTGCACTTTACTTGACCACTTACAATCTGATCTCTCCAAGCAATGGTCATTTTCCTACAAAGTTCCATCACTTATGAGCACTTGAGATTTCAGCATCTACTGCCACAAGTTTTTTATATTTCTTTACTCCCTTGTTTGACTAGTTTGCTTGCTAGTTTTCCTTCGGTGAGTAGTTGATTCCTAAAACATTTCCCATTTGCTTGTCTGTGTGTCGAGAATTGATGGTATGCATGAGACTTTGTGTTGAGCCAAGGTTCACCTTAAGCCTCAATTCTCACAGTTAAGCCATAATCCGGGTGAGGGACTCGTGTCACTTGGGCCACATTGCTCAACAAAACCCAGGTCATTATTCCCATTCTTCTATCTTAAGTGAATCTCAGTATAAATTCTGCTATATATCTTTATTGCACCACTTTCATTCTTCGGTTATCCCTAATGTGAAAAATGGTCCTTATACTACAGTTGGATTCCCCCCCTCACCCAAATCTGTCACTTTGAAAGTATGAATTTCCACTGAGTATTCCCACCTGTCACGCGGTTGATCCCATTGTTCGACATGCTTCGGAAAGCATTTCCCCTCCGGCGCCAAGAATGTTGACCCAAAAATCTTCTCTGGGCTCAACATGGTGTTTTACATAGTCACTTTTCCATAAACGCCCCTTGATTCTATGGTTCCAGTCAAAGACAGTGGCGGGGGGTCATAGTTACTATGGCCTCTGCCCTTGAAAGAGTATCAATTGTTTTCTTTCAGGGATTTGTGGACCTTCCCATGAAATTTATTCCTCATGTCAAGGTTGTTCGATTCAGGGAATACAACACTTCCAAGTGGTAGGGATCGGGACAAGCTTTTCAACGAGCTATCATGATCTTGATTCTGAGTCAGTATGACCCATATGAGGCACGCAAAGTTAACGTCACCCGAATGGACAAAACCAATATCTGTGGCTTCCTGGTATGATTCTGTTCAGATTATGGTATCAAAGGGAAAATCAAACCCTATCATGGTGTAGGGAAGTGTGACACCTTTCCAACGGTATATCCCGTGCTTGGTTTCGACCCTCGGTTGGTAAGAATGAGCCTTCACAAGTTTATGACCACTTTTGGACATCAAATTGGTTGCAGTGATTCATGATTTAACATTGGTGTGTAAAGTGTTATAAATCAGATATTCAGTGATTGCACACTATAATAGACTCAGACACCTTTCCAACGACATCTTATTTTCCTCATTCTGACTCCATATGGCCTGGTTAGAGCTGTCACAAGTTGGCCAATAATTTTAGGCAAAAAGGGGTCCACCAACTCACATGATAGGGTTTCATAACAGCTAAGACAATCATAAATGACCCTGGAACAAAATTATATTGTCACCTCATCAAATTACTCATCGATACCTTTCCAACAGTACCTCATTTTCCTCGATTGGATATCGTATGACAATTTGGCACCTTTCGCAAGATTAGGTGTCATGTGGGCCCACTAGCAAGTCAGGGGTTTTTAAGTGACCACTGTTCCGGGCTGAATTTGAAGGCTAAGGAGGCATTATCTCAAGTTGGTGATGACATATTCCTGATTTCCTCGTCAAGACCTTTCCAACGATGTGACTTGCGTCTGATTTTGACTCTGTCTCTCCAGTCAACATTTTTGGGCTGAGACAGATGCAACAGAGTCAAAGTCAAAGTCAAAGTCAAACTTTGACTTGCACAAAATTCCAAAAATATTAAAAAATTAATAAAATGTTTTATTAAACATTTTCAGAAAAAATTGGAAATTTGGGGAATGGGCACGTAGCCTCATGCAAAATGGGGAAATTTGGTTTTTTTTTTTTAAATTGAAAAAAAAAAAAACCTCCCTTCTCCTCTCTCCCAAGCCATTTTGGCAATTTGGCAGAGGAGGGATAGCTCTGAAACAGAAGTCATGGCAGCAAAGGGATGTTTTTGACAGCAGGACCAATGCAACAGTGGTCAACCAGTTTTCATGCTGCCATTTCCAAGACATGGACCAGGTAACCCATTATGCTAATTTCCCAAAAAACCAATAAGATATGTTGGTTGTTTTGAGGTTCTGCAAGGAGAAATTGGGGTTTGTTTGCCTGTTTAAATGATGATAATGGCTGCTGGTTCAGAATTAGTTTTTTTTGTTGGTTGCTGAGTTCATTCAGATTCTCTGTGTGCTGAAAGATGCAAAGGAGAGGGGATTCGAACCCCTCTTGGGCATTCTGTCCAAGCCTCCATGGCTCCTTTAGAATTTAAAAAGTATGAAGCTATCTACTGGAGGTTACAAGCCTGGGCATGTCACTGGAGATCCCTGGCCTTTGAACCCCAGGCCTCTTATTTTCCTTTGCCCAGAAAGCTCAAAAAACTCCCCAGAAATCCAAGTGGAAGGCAGGGGGTTTGAACCCAAAACCTCCTGTTCAATTTATTCACCAAAAAATCCACTTTGATATGGTTTTCGAATTTTTATTTTTGGGTGGCTGGCCGCACGTCCACCACCTGGGCGCCACCACCACCACCGTGCGTAACCCTACTCCGTGCTTCCACACCTCCCTTGCACGCGTAGCACCTTCGGCCCTCTGCCCTCACCTCCATTTCTCCCGCAGGCCGCACCATCTTTCCCCTCTCCACAGCGCGCACGCCCACTTCCCTCCGCCCTCCACACAGCACCACGCACACCCCCGCATGCCCTCTACTAGCTCCTACGCTGCACCTCCAGCCAGCTCCTCCACCTCCTCCATGCCCGTCGTCTCCTCCTTTGACTCTTCGTTTGGTCGCATGGCCGACCAGGGGTTTTCGATGGGGGGGGCTCGTTTAAAATTTCGTTTTAACTTTGGGTTTCAATTTTTGTGTAGTTTTTTATGTAAATTAAATTTGTTTTTGTTTAATTTTTAAATTTTATTATTTGTTTTTATTTTGGTTTTATTTTATATATATATATATATATATATATATAATAAAATTAATATTAAAAATTTATAATAAATTTATTAAATTATTAATAAATTTTATTTACATAAGCTTAAACTATATAGTAAAATGAAATTCCCCCCCTAAGAGTCATTGGCCTTCTTGTTAATTGCATAACTTCCCGGTACGGAGGTGGATTTTCCCCCGTAAATAGTCAAAACGACCGAAACGAAGTCTAGAATACACCCATGCCATTCACCTTAGCAAATTCCTCCCAAATTGTCAGTGACATGTCCCAGAGCGACATGGACTCAATTTGGCCCTACAAGCATGCACCAGAAAGAGGCCTAATTGGGGGCCTCCGAGGTCAAATTGGGCCTAGTGAGGGATACCCATTTCAGCTGTAGGTATAAAATTCTGTAGCAGCCTGTCAATTCTGGTGTCCAACCCAGAATTTCACTCCAATTCTGAATCTTTTACCTGATCAGTCCATTGGCCGGCTCCATCCGCATACCTTCCCAGGGCCACATCTCACTCATCCGGAGTCGGATTTGCGCCAAATGAAAGGCACCGAAAAGGTAGAAGATAGAGATACAGCATAAGAACAGTAAAGAACAGATTTGAGATAGTTTGGTACAGAGGAAGAGCCTCTCAAAGTTCAGGTCCAAGAGGTCCTCTTGCCGAAACAAGCCCAAATCAAGGCCATGTTTTAACCAGCTCACAGGAAACTTATAGGCAGCAAA